>CAOGCB010297947.1:0-12370 GCA_948266635.1 Cnidoscolus chayamansa
AGATTTTTTATGATGGCATGGCCAAGTGTAAATGCTGGCAACAATGTAAGCAAGGAGTGTGTCTAAATTTGAAAAAGCTGCAAGTATGGTTAGTAGTTAGTAGTTGAGTCGGACAGATACTCAGAGGGGCAAATCCCATCTCAACTCAAAACTCAATCAGCGGAGCGACTTTTGGTCAGCATTCACTCTTTTTAATGCCACTGTCCTTCACATCTACTCCTGAAATTTTCTAGTGAAACAAACAAGTTGTTCCATCTAAGTCATCTTCTGGTTGACCCTTTTCCTTTACTCATCATTCTTCTGTGGAAACATTTGCTTGAAAAACCTAACTCCTTGTTTTAGATGAAAATTGCACTTGAGTGCTAATGATCATCTAACAAATCCAATTTTACTTCATCTATTATTATTATTATTATTCAACGCTATTACCAAACATTAACTCTCAAAGATGGGAAAGGCTTTGAAGCAAAGAAACATGCCACCGTCGATGGACATACAAAGGGGGCAGCCCGTGGGGTATGTGAGCAAGCTGCGGAAGAAAAACAAGAACTGCTAGGTAATAAACAGAAAAAAGGTGTTAAATCAAATTGTTCACTGACAACAGATTATCCAATCAAGCTTTGCAGTACATGTACGACAGAATAGAATGTTAAAACCTTGCTTTATGTGGCATGAATCATCTAAAAATTTTCTTACAGAATACAGCAGTAAAGATTGCTTGCTTCTTGATGGTTCTCATCTGTCATCATAGGCAAATTTCTTCAGCCAATTTCCAGCTATGCAAACCCGAACTGTCATATATTATAGAACATTGCCATTTATTACCTCAATCTAGTCCAATCAGGAACATATATCTCACCTGTGGCATACAATGTGATGCATTCGACCGCATACATGTGTACGTGAGCGACACAGAGAGAAAAGGGTGTATTCGAATGGCAATAACTCTCAAATCCAGGCAATAAATTGAACCGAGTTGAAGGTACAAAAGCAAGGGGGTGCTAATTCACTTTTCCCTGTCATATTTCAATATTTTCATTCACAAGAAATCCAAAACTTCCCCTTTCTGCCAGTTTCCAACATGGGCAAAACTATTAACTGTAAAATGAATTTACAGACTCGCCTTGGCACAAGCACCAATTAAACACCAAAAACACGTTACATTTGTATGAAGAGAATCAAGAGATACAAGCAGAGTGTAAAATCACAATATCTATCAAGGTGACAGTGGTATCACTAAGTCAGCCTAAGTGCCATTTCTTGAAGAAGTGCTTTCTTCTGGGAAGCATTAATTACATGGTTAGTTTCAGCATTCTCAAGTACATCAGTAATTATGGCAGCTGCATGACCAAGAGGTTCCTCAGCTGCCCTCCTTAACATGAAAGCCTGCCAAGCAAAAGGAATTAGTTAAAAGACATCCAGTCATTCACAAACAACAAAAACTATAATATTTGCGAGCAGACACTTGGCTCATTATAAGAGACTGTGTGTGTGAGAGGGAGGAAGAGAGAAAACAAAGGATGGGGGCATCTTGGATGTAAAGGGGAAAACATCGTATGAAAGCATCAATAGGCCAAAATGAACCTTCACATAAAAGTTTAACTTGGTGAATCAGCACTGGAAAAGGGACATGATATATGTACTGGAAAGTTTAATCAAACATAAATGTTTATCTTTGCCTTCACCTAAAAGCTTCATGCAATTTAACCTAAATGAAGGATTTGTACTGGAAAAGAGACATGATAAATTTCTTTTGGTACTATGTGGGATTCAAAACATGGATTCCCAGGTTGATACAGGGAGCTGTGGCCACTGTGCTATGTGCCCCATGCCGGTAAAGCCTGATATCGATAATTAGAATAACTGTCCAGAAGAAATACTATGAACATCCAATTGTCGAAATTGCACCAGTAAATCAGAACTAAAATTTAGTCAATCGAGCAAAATATAAAATAACAGGCATCTTGAAGGCAATAGCACAGGCATCCTGGGATTGTGTTAAAAATGAAACTGCATCAAGCACGGTGGGCGATGAAGCATTAATGTAAAACTGCTGAAGCTAAAACAAATCAGGAGAGAACATTTTATCTTCAATAACATCATAGAAAATGTTCCCAAGATGCTGTATGTAATACAAAATAATATTTTAGAAACAACTAACACATTGCTGTCTCATCAATGTCTGACAACAAACCCTATTCTGCAAATGGTAAACATTTTGTGCAACTTTCTGTACAATGCTTAAGCTAAAACAGCCATGCTGATCACCAATTTCTATTATATGACCATGGTGAGATAATACATTCACTACAGATTGGGCAGATTTCAATTGATTAAAGGTCATTGAAGAAAAAAAATAAAAACATGGAAAAGAAGGTAACGTATTTCATATAATGTATAGTTCAGTACTTTGTTACTACATTTGTGAATGAGGGAGCATTTGGATGCATGTACATGACCAAAACAAGATAATGCCAGAACCTAGCACATCGACCTTCCCATTATTTAAAACAATGAGAGAGAGAGAGAGAACCTGTCCATGATGGGATACAATCAAAGTACATGGCTGCTGAAACCAAGGTTCTCCATCAATCTGTACAGGCAATGGAGCAAGAAGCTGTATCTTTATTGACCGACCCTGTGCAAGCCTTCGTGCACGAGAAAGCCCCACCTACCCAAACAGAATAACAACTCAAAATCAGGACCTGAAACTAAATATATTTGGTTGTAAAGAATTCTGACCAGGATAAGCCAAAGATGGTCTCTGCTCTGATGAAACCAACAAAGGTTATTTGGAAAACTTAGTAATACAAATCCAGAATGCAAGGAGGGCACTGACATGATTTCTACTTTTGAGTGTTAAACGGAGAACTGGGTTCTGCTTCCATGTATTAATATCATAGAAGTAGGTCTAAATGCAAGTTTAAGTAGACCTAAAAGCCTATTCTCATAAGCCAGTTTCTAGTCAAGAAAATTCACAAATAAATTTCACAAGAAAAAGTAGCATCTGCTTGCGAGAAAAAAACCTGCAAATTTTCATCATTCTGAAAAAGAAACTACTGTTCAGTCGCAGAAAAAAAATTCACATGCAACCCATGATACAATAGTTATCTCCAAAACTATGAAATCTCAAGTTCAAGTTCCGATTGGAGCCAAATGAACTGAAAAAATATAAAACATGCACCAAGTTTTTTCAAGTATTTCACCTGAAGCTTTCCAAGGTGCCATGTTCCAGATATGCTCACAACCTCTAGTAGCTTATCATGCATGGATTGTGGATCGAAGTTATCATAGGATTCATCCTCATTTTGCCATAGGTCTACACCACCCATATAGCTTCCAATATTTGCAATAAGTACACCCTCAGCATCCTGAAAGGTACAGAACAAAATCAATAATTTCTAACAGACATCTTATTGACTAGTGAGTATAATTTTCTATTGTAAAACACCACAAAGGTTTGACGTAAATAACCATTAAATTCCAGCTTTTTAAAATTATGTATTTCAATCCCTCAGAATTTATTAACATCCATGGGATATGGACATGGTGAAAATACCACATACAAATGCAGTCGCTGATTCAGAGCAAGAGAGAAGTAGATGCCAATTGAGAACCCAACTTCCTCTCTCCAGCACCTCACTAATTTAGTACATTAGAGTGTAGACAAAGAAAGATGCTGCATATGAACATGAAAACGATATGATGCATTCTTGACCATTATATTATATCATCCTAAAAAACACCAGTAAAATTAATTAACAGGATCAAGATAGGAAATACTAGTACAGTTGTAAGTGAATAAAGCCCATGTTGCAACAGGAAAAGGAGAATTTAATTCAATTCCAAAAGTGAGGTAGACAGAGTACCCTTTTGGAGTCAGAAAAGTGTCATTTAGGCCCCAACTGCATTGAGTTTCAGAGCCAAAAAAAGCTTTTCAAAAAAATAAAAATAAAATTTTAGTGTTCTTATGGCTAAAGATATTAAATTTAATTTCTAATCAATTTTTTATACTCTTAACTAATATATTTATGAAAGTATTTTCTTTTTTCAATAGCAATAGCAATACCAAACAGACCATTAGAAGCTTATGCAGGAAATGGATATAAACTGCTTCTGCAAATGTTCTGAAATTTTGTGAACAAACATGACAAAAAGCACAGTGCAAAACATTTTTATTCACTTCAATTTAAATATTCAAGATGATGGGTTCTCAGAAAATGCAACAAGAGCATCAAATATTAACAACAAAAGATTTATGTGCACAAGTTATCAGCAAAAGCTTGAAGTAATTTTACTACCCAAATAGTTAACATAAGTGAGGTACTAACCTCAGGGACCTCTATGTCAACACCATCCACTTCCACTCTAACTTGCCATGGAAAGTCTGCAAATGTCCTATCCATTATACTCCTAGCACCTTCTCTTGCATACAGAACTTTGTTCATAAACTGCAGTTACCGAAATTATTTCAGCCAACAGAGATGAAAGTATGGTTCTATAACTGAAGAAAAAGGATTTACGCCAACCTGGCAAAAAAGACCAAGTTTAAATTTATGCATGCATGTTCATAGTCCACTAAAATGAAACATACAGTTGAGAAAGAAAATAAAATCCATAGTTTTACAGTTATACATAAAACTGATACACCCACAATCATCAATAAGTAATCATGCAAGATCCATCAAATTCTCCACATACAGACCCATAGGATTTGAAAATCCCATTTCACTCTGCCGATATCTTGTGCAAATTCCCCCTGTGACTTGTATCACCCTACATCAAATCCTAAGTTTTCATTTAATAAGCAATTTCACTGCTCCATACTTCAAATAAGGAATAACAACTAGCAAAGTATAATGTATCGTCTTCCATTGATATATTCACCACAAATATTTCTACACAAAGTTCTATTACCATTTCATTAATTTTAGGATTTTACTAAGGTCAAATTTCATCTGTAGTAACAAATTATCTAATTGGATAGGTAAGCTCTTGTCTAAAACAGGAAAGTGAGATTGTTATGTGCTTGTGTGATGGATTGGGATTGTGGATAGGAAAAGAGCTCATCGGAGGAAGCTCTTAACACCTCTCTTGAGAGAGTGTCTTAGATCTCGTATTCATTAGAATTCTAATTATTCCAATTCAAATTGATTAATTAAATCTAATCTTAATTCAAATTCTAATCCTAATCTAAATCTAAATCAAATTCAAATCCTAATCTAAATCAAATCTTATAATCCTATCCTATCCATTATCTATAACATTACTCCCCTCCTAGAAATTGCATAGCCTTGCCAACAGACTAATACTTCCTCAACCCACATGTCTACCTCAAGGGTAACATCTCTGAGCCTTATGATGATGCACTTTTATGCATGCCCTTACTTGTTGTAAATGCATCTGAATTCCATTCAAAATTAAATCAAGGTCTTTTAAAGTATGATTGATTGCCTCTGTTCTTGGAGATCTCATAGTGTATGACAATTGACAATAGTGGGTCACTTGTGCAATCAGACTTAGAAAATCCAACTCCATGCCTATTCTTGGTCGTGTTTCCACTTTGGTTGCTATATCTTGGATTTGATTCAGCGGTTATGTTTCCACTCTACCGCTTCATTGTGAATGTTGTTCAACAACTCTTGAACTTGTCGAGACAAGATTTGGATTTCAGCCTCGAAGAAAGACTCCATCACCACCATTCGAACCTCATTTTCTGCTTGCCACTCTTGGATAAGAGATCAAAGTTAGTCTCTTGTATATGTAGAATCTCCCATGACAACCGGCTTTGATACCAAGTTGTTACGTTTTGTGTGATGGATCGCGTCAGCGGACTATTGTGGATAGGAAAGGAGCTCATCTTAACACCTGGTTGAGAGAGATTCTTAGATCTCGTAATTAAGGTTTTGGGATTATGCAAGAAATTATTATCTGAGATTACAAAAGAGTCCTATTCATTAGAATTCTAATTAATTAGAATTAATTAAATCTAATCTTAATTCAAAATTCAAATCATAATTCCAATCTAAATCAAATTCAAATTCTAATCTAAATCAAATCTTATAATCCTAGTCTATCCATTATCTATAACAGAAACCCTTTCCATAGTGATGACGTTCTTCTGTTCAATATTTTGAACATCAGTTTGCATTTCAGCCTAACCAAAATTTGCAGTTACCTGATTATAGAACTTCTCTGGATTTTCCTCCCTAAGATTGTGGATATCCAGTGCAACCTTTGCGTCACATCCAACTCCTATAAACAGAAGTTGCCAAGATGAATAATCATAATACAAAAGAATATTCATGACAGGAGAAACAAATAAAAATAAGATCAACTCTCCGCCCAACTCTATAATATGATATGTCAAACATATAAAGTTAAACATCAGAGTCAGATTTTAAGTTGAGATCTTCTGATCCAATAAGGTTTGGTTCAACTTAATATATAAGGTATCATCCATAGCAGGCAAAAATCCATTCACAGAACAAGCTTGTCATCTAAAAAGCATGCAGCATCCATTAGATAATTTAGCTACATCATTTATAATATAAGCATTTACCTACCAAGATAGTTGTTCATAAATTTAGGTGACTGAAGTTGTTTTCCTTGATTTACAATAGCTACCTTCCACCGATCAAGAATAGTTACTGCAGCATGCTCTATATGGTGTAACAATGTGCAAAGGCCTCCTTGTTTCTCAACTGAGCCCAGACCACCTCCCCAGTATAAAACCCTAGCCAGGTCATTTCCGGTTCCAGCAGGAAGAATAGCTAAAGGTGGAGGAGAAATGAAATTTTGCTTGTCTATGGCGTTCAAAACCCAGCCAACAGTACCATCTCCACCACAGACGAGAACTCTGAAATGATGGACCTTTCTGAATAAGTAAAGGCCTACTTCTGGCCCCTGTGTTGAGCTCAACTCAAATACCTATAAGAAATACCGGCGTAAACAGCCTCAAAAGTATCACAATAGAACTACGTAACAAACAAGAAAGAGGGATAAACAAAATAAAATATTTTTTTTTATAAAAAAAAGAGGTCCAGATGATCCAAGTTGATAGGTGGTCAACTGTGGTAATTTGATCCTAAAGTTGTGTGCTTTTAATTAAGACAGAGAGTTCTTTATAGTGGCCCATGGATGATAGTTGATCAAATGTCTATACTCTATATAAACACCCAGAAAAACACAGCCTAAGTTGATTTAGTAAACTCAGTGCAAAAAGTTACAATCTTAGGAAAACTTTACTCAAGTGCAGTTCATACCTGAGCAGGATTCAAAAGAAAGTTCAGACGATGCCTAAGGGAATCTCCACGTTGAGCCCCACTTTTCTTGTTGATGAAGACTAACAACGGTCTTGCATCTGGAGGCAAATCAATTATTTCATATCTCTGTTTCATTCCTAATATCTGATACTCATCCTTCTGATTAAACGATCCACTTCTTTTAAAACTTGGTTTAGAGTCCATCCTATCTACACTACCACCATGGCGAGGACTCCCCACATTCAAGCCACCATTACAGTGTACTTCCACACTATGAGAACCATTTACTGTAGGATGAGCATCAGCTGTGCTTTCTGTAGTTGCGTCACAAGTGCTACCACTATTACCAGTGCTAACAGAGGATTCATTACCATGCTTGTACTTCTTGCTTTGACTCCTAATACTTGCACGCACTGAAGAAGCAATCTCATTTGCTCCATGTGTGATAGAGCTCAAAAATCCACCTGATGAATTCAATTCCTTAACATGAAGGGGTGATAAAATCAGCCTTCTAAATGGACCCAAATCACAAATATCACCAGTTTCATTAGACATGCTATTGTGGCAATCAACATGTAAAAGTCGTTGACACCACAAACAACACCATATAGGGGATCCACTAAGAAAAGACCCATTACATGGCTCTTCACAAAAACTACAAAAGGAAGTTTCATCAGGATGATCTATCATCTCTGTCCATCTAACAGCCCATTGGTGCACCACATTCTCAAATCCAACCATAGATACACACTTGCAATCCTTGTGCGCACTTGAAGAGCAACTTAGGTGTGCCGCTGCACCACAAACACTACAATGATGAATAAAACTGTCTGATGCTACCATAGGCCCAAGAGCTTGAGAGGGAGACATTGACTTTAAACAGACACAGCAATTTAAATTCTTCCCACGAGACAGAGATTCAAGAACCCAATTATGTGGAGCTACAGGAACCTTGTGCCTTGACTTCGGGTTTTTCTTTGACCTGGCTATTGCTTTCATCCAATTTAGATTAATGTTTCTTCTCCATTGGAAAGCCGTGTAAGCTATTGTCAAAATACCAACTAAAGCAGCGATAAAGCAAGATAAAATAAAAAGGCGAGACTCAGTTGGATTATTCCAACCGGGAAGCAACATCCCAATTTCTCTATCATCGTCCATCCTTCAAATTGTATTATTTCTCATTCCATGAACTCTACCAGGGATCAAAAGATACCCACCAAACCACACAAAAAAATATATTCCTATTGGCCCTCCAAGGCACCTTTACTTTGAAGCATAAATAGGTGAATATGATTGAAATGCTTTAGCCTTATAATCTACTTCATTAAACTCGCTACCAACACCCATATTCACATGGCACTGATTAAAATAAACCCATGAATTCAAGTAAGCCGCACAACAACAGTATCAGATTCTACTCTGAATGAAAGATGAAATCACCGAGATGATAAGCAAACAGAGATAACACGGACAATACCTGTCAAAAAAGAAAAGGCAATTAAGTTCAGATGTAGAAAGCAAATAACCAATATTACCCATTACCATAAAATCGGCATACTTCCTCTTTCTTCTCAAACTATCGCAAATATAATTTAAAAGTAATACTCGGATTGCTTAGCCAAGCAACGCAGCTGAACTCAATTGATCAAAAACTTGGACAAATGACAATCAAAAGAGAAAGAGAGATTTCAGCATCCACCTTCTCTTCCGATCTCTTGCAACAATACCAGACAGAACAATCACGAAAATCCATTATCTTAGAGATGCACAACACAGAAATTTCATGTCCAGAGGAGACGAAAAATAAATTGAAACGGCCTGTGTATCCTGCCAATAAAAAAAAATACATAAAACAAAGGCAAGAGCTTACAGTAACAGTAAGCGACGACGAGCCAGAGAAGCAGACGACCGAAGGAAGGTGAAACCTGAACCTGACGTCGATCTAGAAAAGAAAGTGAAATCCAGAGGGAGAATCTGTTTTACGAATTTAGAAAATTAAGCATCCAAGCAAAACCCCTAAACCAAAACCAAATCCCAGATGCAGCATTTTTATCGATATTCGAAATCCAGGGGAAAAAAAAAAAAGAAACATGGGCCTGCGTTCCTTTTTCTTATTTTTTTATTTTTCTAATTCTTTAAAAATTAAAAAATGAAAAAAAAAAGGTTAAAAATTACTTATTGAAAGCAAAAGCAAAATCCAGAGATTCTCTATTTTGGGAAGAAGAAGAACCTGCATGGAGAAGGAACTGTCGTAGCTAGATTCTGAATCTGCATCTGTGTAAGCGGCAATTTTTGGTCTAAAATTTTACGGCGCCGTATTAAACAGTTAAATAATTGATTAAGCTATGGACCTATACACTCCTTTTATTTGGCAATTCGGACACTCATCAAATTTTTCCTAACTATATATATATATCTAAAATACTAAAATACATTAAAGATTAAGACTTAACCAATTTTACTTAATATAATATGTAAATTATACTTTTTATAGATATTAATAAAATATCATCTTTTTGATGGAATATACTAATTTAATTATATATTTTTTTAAAAAATGAATTAACTTATTATTATTAATTACTTTTAAATTTCAAATAATTTTCATATATATTTCTATCATATAATTAATTTAAATATTTTTTTTGTTTCGGTTCTTTCTAATTGATTTATGTGTTTTTTTTTATTTTTTTTTTATCATAGATGCATATGTTATTTCTAAGAAACTTCCAACAAAATTTTAAAATGACAGGCCAAAATAAATTAGATATTGATCAAAAGATCAGCCCTTAATATTCTTTCTAAGTCTCCACATGCTATATAATAAGCATCCATTTTTTAAATTACGATGCATGTTACAGCTAACAAAAAAAAAAGGAAAAGAATAGAAAGAGAACTGCAGCCATCTAGAATTGAATGAAAGTCGCCCGTTAAAGAGGAAAGATCAATCGGATCTGGAATATTATGGATAATTTCATATTATATTTTAAGTATAATTTATATTATCCATTATTATATATTATAATAAATAATTTTAAAAAATAAAAAACATTAATAAATCAATTTTATATATTAAAATATTATTTCAATTTATTATATTTATAATTTATTATACTTTATCAATTTATTTATATTTAAAATTTATTATTAGATATATCAATTAATTATATATAAAATATTATTAAATTAAATATTTAAATAATTATTATATATTTTTAAAATATTATATTCAATTAAATAAAATTTTATTAAATAAAAATTCATTAATTATTAAAATTTATATAAATATTATAAATAAAATAAATATGTAATTACTAAATTTTATTATTTAATTATTATTAAAATAAAAACTAATTAATTAATTAAATTAAAAAATGTATTAATAATTTTTATAAATTTTATATTAAAATAAAATAAAAAATTTGTATTAATAATTTATGGTGTATCTTTTGTATGTGAGTTGCACTAGGAGTCAATCCAACTACAGAGTCGTTAGGATCTGTTGATCATGAGGAGCTAGAAGATGCTATATAAAGCAGCAAGCATATTTTGGATTTTCTGTTGCGGGGATCATATGGATGGAAAAAGTGATATCATATCAGAACTCCCACTTGGGTACAGATTCTTGCCCACTGATGAAGAGTTGGTGACTCATTATTTGATGAACAAGGTGTTTAACGAGACTCTGCCTGCCAATATTGCTCAGGACATCGAAGCCCGTGAGCTTTATAGCAAGCCTCCTGATACCCTTGGTAATCTCTTTTACCTTAATATCCTCCTAAATCCTAATGCTTTCTGTTTGACGCATCCATCATTTATGCTCTTGATATGAAATGCATATTTTTCTTTTCTCGCCTTCTGGGGCTACGTTGTTGGCTTGGCGGGTTGGATTAATCTTCTTCATGCAATGTGAATATGGAAGGCGATTGGTTAGATTGGGAGAGCCATAAGAAATGAGGACAAAACCATGGCTACCACCTGAGCAATTCAAATATGTGAAGGGATTTTTGGAAAAAGAAAAGGGTTTGAAGGCTAGGAATAAACTAATATATAAGGTAAAGAGAGATGAAGGATGATGTTATTGGAAGGAAATATGAAAAAGAAAGTGACAAGCTCCAATCTTATGAATCACTGTTTTGATCAAGGGTTTTGTGCATATCTCCAAGGTATAAAAAAAAAAAAGGGTTTTGGTTTGATGTAAGATTGAATTAATTGGTCTCCTCCCTTTCTTCAAAGTGGAGTTTGTTTATACATTTGAAGTGATTTCAGATCTATTTTCTTCCATTAAAACTCATAGAGTTAGAACTGATTTTTCCTTCAATCAGTCATAATTCACGAGTTCGACCTGATTTTTCCTTCAATCCGTCAGAACTCACGAGTTCGACCTGATTTTTCCTTCAATCCGTCAGATCTCACGAGTTCGACCTGATTTTTCCTTCAATCCGTCAGATCTCACGAGTTCGACCTGATTTTTCCTTCAATCCGTCAGATCTCACGAGTTCGACCTGATTTTTCCTTCAATCCGTCAGATCTCACATAGTTCGACCTGATTTTTCCTTCAATCCGTCAGATCTCACATAGTTCGAGCTGATTTTTCCTTCAATCCGTCAGAACTCACATAGTTCAAGCTGATTTTTCCTTCAATCCGTCAGAACTCACATAGTTCAAGCTGATTTTTCCTTCAATCAGTCAGAACTCACGAGTTCGAGTTCATTTTTTCTTCAATCAGTCAGAACTCACGAGTTCGAGCTGATTTTTTCTTCTTCAATCAAGTTCAATCTGCTTTTTTCTTCAATCAATCAGAACTCGCGAGCTAGAGCTGATTTTTTCTTCAATCAATCTGAATTCCCGAGTTCGAGCTTATTTTTTTTCAATCAATCAAAACTCCCGAGTTCGAGCTGATTTTTTTTTCAATCAATCAAAACTCCCGAGTTCGAGCTTTTTTTTTTGAATGATTTAAATTTAAAAAAAAAAGTTAGAATTTGTTTATATAATGTAATTTGGAGAAATTGGTTAAATATTTAATGAATTTTAATTAAATATTTAATGAATTTTAATTAAATATTTTATATTTAATATTTGAGTATGAAACCTTTAGAAGGTAA
>CAOGCB010298248.1:0-12810 GCA_948266635.1 Cnidoscolus chayamansa
GCCTCCGCCTCCGCCTCCGCCTCCGCCGACGCCGACGACTCCTCCTGCTCTAACGCCCAAGCTTTCCCATACGCTTTCAGCATTTTAACTGACGACCCTGTCAAATCCCTCCACGACGCCCATCACGTTGGGGACCCTACCATCCAGCTTTTCCCTCCGCTCGACGGCCACTCTTCTGCTTCCATGACTCCTCAGTTGTTGGATCTCGACTGCAGGGAGATGGTGCCTCAGATGCAGCAGAGGCCGCAGGTCAAGAAGAGTAGGCGTGGCCCCAGGTCTAGAAGCTCGCAGTATAGAGGAGTTACGTTTTACCGGAGAACTGGGAGATGGGAATCTCATATTTGGTTAGTTACTTGATTCATCAGTCAGCTATTACTCTTTCTCATTCTGTATTGGTTCTCATGCGTTCTGGTTTGGTTTGTGTTTCTGTGCAGGGATTGCGGGAAACAAGTGTACTTGGGTAGGTACATAAGAGTCAGTTTAATCCTGCCGTTTTTTGTATTTTTTTCTTCGCGTTTTGCCCGTTAATTGGGTCATTATTTCCTTAATCTGGGTGTTTTGATCATTGTAGGGGGATTTGATACTGCACATACTGCAGCTAGGTAATCATGCCAATCAAATCCGATGGGAAGTGGTTTACTAAGCATGCCAATGGGCTTTTAACTCAATTGTCCATTTTCAGGGCTTATGATCGGGCAGCGATCAAGTTCCGAGGGATTGATGCTGATATCAACTTTAATGCGAGTGACTATGAGGAGGACATTAAGCAGGTGGGAATTCATGCAGATGTTGCTGAATGAACTTTAATCGGGTCCTTTTCTCTTTCTTTTCTACTCACGAGTGATTGGTTGTTCTGCAGATGAGTAATTTTACAAAAGAAGAATTTGTGCATATCCTGCGTCGCCAGAGCACTGGATTCTCAAGAGGAAGCTCAAAATATAGAGGAGTAACTCTTCATAAATGTGGGCGATGGGAAGCTCGCATGGGCCAGTTTCTTGGCAAGAAGTAAGGAACTCTTCTTGTAGTTGCCATAGGTTACTGTTTGTTTAGTGTTAATGCTGGTATGAACTTGAAACGCAGGATCGCAATAAGACTATGGAATTGTGACTTATGGGGTTCTTTTCATTGCTTGCTTGCAGGTATATATATCTCGGTCTATTCGACAGTGAGATTGAAGCTGCAAGGTCTTAGTGATCATTAACTGAATCTTTCTTTTCCTTTAAACGAGATATGTCTAATTTGTGACTCGCTACCAGTTCTCTTTCAGTTCACTTGAGATGTTACTTGTCTTTGGCTACCAGGGCTTATGACAAGGCTGCCATAAAGTGCAATGGAAGGGAAGCAGTCACCAATTTTGAGCCCAGCACATATGAAAGCGAAATAATGATCGAGGCCAATAATGGAGGTAATAATTATTGTTTAGAAGTTAGAATTCACTTCCTCTTTGACCTCTACTAGATGCTTTATGTATGTCAATTTGAAGTGGCATACTTTTTATACAGAGGGCAACCAAAGTCTTGATCTAAACTTGGGAATTGCTCCCCCTGATATATCTGATAGCCAAAAGATAAAAAGAGACACGGATGGTTTCTCTTCTCATAGTAGCTGGGGTGGCAGGTCAATTGACGGGAGACCAATGGTGGTAATCTTGATATTAATTTCTGATCTCTAATAGCTGTGTTTTTTTTTTATTCTGGAGAGTTCCCTTCATAGCTCCATTGAAGATTTTGATCGAGTTATTGGGATTGGCTCACTTTTATTATTCTCTTAACAGATTCTAAACTCTGCTTCTACAAAATGGATGGATGAACTGCCACATGACTCTGCAATGGCATCACATCCGCCTCCTTTATGGGGTGGCTTAGATTCCAATTTCTTTCCCCTCTACAAGGTAATTTAACTCTGATCTCGTTTCATTTAAGTAACATCTTTGGTTTTTCTGCATTCTCTAGTTCGGGTACATGCATAAACATTTACATCATGATGTTGTAGCATCATGCCAATCAATAGTTGACACTGTACCTTAACATGCTTATTAACCATTGTTTTGATTTGCCTATTATGAAATTGGAGCAAATTTCTGTCGTTTTATAACTACTGAAAGCTCACCTATTTGAAGCTCTAAAGATCAAAATCATAGCAATTTATTCAACACTATTAATTATTACTAATAGATGTTGGATTTATTTCCCCCGCTTAATGACGAAGTTAATGGAGAAGTTGTAGTCTCTGTCAATGAAAAGAAAATTCGTTATCTTCGGTGATTACAGGAAGGAACAATAGAGAAGTGGGTGGAAGTCGATTCAGTGCCAAATTGGATGTGGCAAACCCAAGGGGCAAATCCACTGGCTCTCTTCTCCACTGCAGCATCATCAGGATTCGCATCTTCAACAATTACTGCACCTACAGCAACTGCTGGTCAACTTCACTTTCCAAATCTCTACCGCCAAATTTCGCCTTCTATTACCAACTCCAGCAACATCTCCCACTTCTACTGTAGGAGCTAAAAGATCAAGCATAGCCCCAGTCCAAAAACCTCTGCTCCGGTATAGAGAAGAGGAGATGGATGAGCAGACAATGAAAAAGCCAAGAATGGTAATCAAATTCATACTTTCTTCAGCAACGTTCAGCATTCATCTTTCTTGTAAAATTCATTAAACTAGATAAATGGTGTCTTGATTGTCAGTGATTCATGAAAATTTTTGCTCAAGGATATGTAAACCTCCTGCAAAGCTGTGCCTGTACTTTTGTCTGTATCTAGTACTATCGGTATCCATCTTAAGCTTTGCATGGTAGACCAAAGTTTAGGAGATACCAGACGGAAAAGGAGTGAAAATTTGGTTTCTCCTAGGCTTCAGTAGAAAGCTTCTGTTCTTATCATTGAGTTCAAATTTTGTTTTAAAAACTGTTTGCATCCCAGCATGTACATGTTTACTGTTTGTCCTGGCAATTAGTTCTGGTGATCTTTTTCTTTTTCCCGTGAGCTAGCACTGGTAATCCTATTATGGATTCCAAACTATTTGAGAACACATGACGTGTGAATTATACCTTTAATTGAAATGAACTACTAGAATAGTTGTTTCTGCTTCTAGGGTTTTGATTCTCATCTCATTTCCTTTATTCTCATCTCATTTCCTTGTATAAAAGTATAAATAAATTGTTTTTTAACTCATAATTTACATAATTTAACACTGAACTAAGTGACATCGTATAACTAAGCATGCTCCTTCACTAGGAAGTTCCTAATATTTTCTTCCCGAAGTGTAAAAGTGGTAGGGATGAATCCTTCTACATATTTAATCTGAAATTGATCATCCAGTTCTTGAGCTACTCAATTCATCACTTAAAAGCAATTAAGAGTTAATTTTGGATGGACATGGGAATGCGCAAGCAGAGTGAAGTTGCATTGCAACAAAGAGTCGAGACAAAAAAGAAAAAGAGGGAGAGGTTGAAACAAAGAAAAGGACAAATGAAATTGAGTTGGGTGTACTGGAATGTGTTAATTGCAAACCACGTGGACAAAAGAGGATAGCAGCTGGGCAGGGCCCTATCTTGCTTAATCTGAAGTAAATTCCGCATTCCTCGGCTTTGGTTGAGGCTAGTCCAGTCCAGGTTAAGTACAAATCTTAAAAAGATGGAAGATAAAGAAAGTGGTCACTCTCTGTATTATGAGTAACATGAAAAGTCTGCTGTACTTTGCATGTAAGAATAGTGGTAAAAATAATTAAACAAGAAAAGGGTCTTTGTCATTTTTCAATGCTTTTCAACAACACTATGTCTGTGTACTACTGCTGCTACTCTATGACTATCATCATTTCATCTTCCTTTCCCACACTCTTAGGTTTAGGCCAATGCTTTTGTTTATTGGGCTTTCCCCAAAGAAGAAGAAATAGGTATTGTTTGTTGGGCTCTATGTTTGTGTTGGTGGGAAAGGATACCTCCCCAATCCTAACTGCTGAAAGTTTTCACGGGAACATAGCTATGCCCATGTTATTCAAAGTTACCATTTGTAGGCATCAACTATAAAAAGCTGCATCAATAGTTTTTCACATTGGGTTTTTAATATATCTTTTTCTAATGCCTCATTTAATTGTCCTCTTGATGCTCCATTTTGTCTGGCTGTTTAAGTCCTCACTCATCACTGCATTCGCCTCTCTCAACCCCACAGCCATCTAGCTGAAGCCACAATTTGGTTTTTGGTTTTTGGTTTTTGAGCTTTTAAGACTGCTCAAAGATTATGGTTTGACATTTTCTTATTTTAGTTAAGTTTGATCTACTGCTATTCAAATTCAAATTTGCCTCAAAATAGAATTTACTTCACCTGTCCAGCACAGTTAAATTCATATCCCTATTTCCCAATAGTTGTACGTAATAACAAAATAATAATAATGAATAATTGACTGAAAATTAATAATAATAGTATCAGTAGTAAGTCGATCTACTAATATAGAAAATTAACCAACAAAAGGAAAGAAAATTGATGTTAGTGATTTGTTAAATATATGGAATGAAGTTGTAAATTTCAGAATTTTTCTCTTTATATTTTCCACTGTTTCTAACAATTCAAATAACCATGTAAAAACAAATATATAAGTTTAATGGCACAAACATCAATACATACTATAGCCTTTAAAGTTTGAATGATGCAAGTAAATACATAGTATAGGGCGTAGAGTGCCTGCTAATAGATGTGTTTGCCTTTTCAGCCTCCCTAGTATACACCATGTATATACATGTTTCAAACAAAGCGAAAGCGGTTTAAAGGGTATAACTAGAATGGATATATAGGTTGATCAAAGCATGCATGGTACGTATATATATAGGTGTGGTCATCCCTACTTCATTGATGGGTCACTGTCTAATATGAATGATTCACCTCACCGTCACCGTCCATGGGTGGGAGTCCTTTCCTCTCTTTCTAAGCTAAACAAACATGTCTATTTTTTTCATTAATAGCTACAACTAGAGCCTACAATTTAATGTCTGTCTGAGTAGGAAGGACCACTTTGCACGCTTCAACTCAAATTGTACTGCAGAAGAGATGACTACTTAATGTACACCACTCATCATTACTCGTTAGACATTTCCCTCTTCCTTTACTTGTACAACCTCCTTGCTTAATTACACCTCTTAACCACTTCTTTTCTTTCCACTTTCAAGTTTCAGATAGATCAGATTGTTCATCTTTTGTCGTACACCACTCAATTACTTTCACCACCTTTAACCTATTTGTACTTATTTTTTTAAATAATAATAATTCTTAAGAGTAAGTTGTTGTTAAAGCTTATGTTATTGAATATCAGATAAAAGTGTCTCATATATATAAATATTAAATTTGACTGCACTTTAAAACATGTCGACCCACAATCCTGAATAGACAGACCAACATCTAATGTTGTATATTAGATTCATTTATTCGCATTGTCATTTGTTTGAGTATGCTCGATAAAGAAAAAGCATTTAATTGTTGTTTTAACCTTCTTATTTATTTATGCATTACTTCACATCACAGTACCTTGAGACTTTGCACCATACAAATGCACCTTCGCCAATCCCATGCTCCTGAAAAAGTTATCTGCCAACATCTCATTGTGTAGTGTTAGCTTATAACCTGATCCTCGTTTATTTGATGTTATCAAATTAATTTATTAACTCAAAAAGATTAATTTTCCATTCGGATGCTTGTACTGTAACTTATTATTATAACCCCCAGATGCACCAGAGTTCATGAAATTTAAATACCTATCTTTTTTATCAACTAAATGTAATAATAATAAAAAAAAATCTCGGGGTAGGTTCAAAATGCATTGTGATCAATCAACTCAAGGAATAGGAAGAATCAGCAGAAAAGAATCCTAAAATGGAAAGCTTGATCATTTAGTCGAAGCAAGTCCTAATGCTAATAGATGGGTGATCAAATGACTGATGTTCCTGTCTCGAGAAAAACAGTAAATTTTTTTTTTCTACAAACACCAATATGTTGCTGTATCTGGGAAAAATTTTAGGATTTAACAATGATTTTGCTACATCTCTAACTTTCTTCTCCATCAACCAGTGGCTAATAACATAGATTTTAATTAACATATTCAAGTCATGTATATTACTGCCAGACAGACACCCATTGCCAATATCAGAATTCTTGCTCCTGCTTTTACCTGCAAATGATATTGAAAGCTTAATTTGCATGACCTGCATAAATTTTAGGCAATTTAAAAGGATAATTATTTTCTGCTTCAACTCTGAAAAGCCTAGGCAAGAAACTGAACACATTCAAGTATAGAAGTTGTCAGATTTTCTTCCATCATTCGACCTTCTCCATGAAGGGAAAAAAAAAAGGATTTTCAGTATTTTGTAGAATTGAGATTCATCTTGCATTCAATGAAATAACCATTCAAATGAAACCTACCATGGAAGTGTGAGAGGAACAACCACGCCAGTCCTTTAAGCCTGCCACTCCTAAGGCTTAAGAGATCCCACCTTCAACTCTGTAGGCAAATAAGACCCATTTATTACTTACCAATAAAGAAAATTACTTCCTGGACATGCAAGGCAAAGAATGCAGCTCACCTGGTGTTTGCCTACATACCGATGTTCACAGAAGTCAGAAGACTCAACCTCAATCAAAACAAAGGCAGGTCACACCCAAGTCTTCTGGCCACATTTTTCAAAGATCAAGAAGTCCAATTTCAACAAAAAATTACTATGCAAATCCTCTGTTGTATAGATTGCTGGAACTGGAGATTTGATACTTCAAATCCTCATGACTTGGAATAATTTTGTTGAATCCCAACCTTCCATTCACTAGCAATTCGGACATACCTAGATTACCGGCATTCTTGATTTCATCCCAACCGCCCCAACAGCCATGGGACATGTGCAAATTTCTAAACTGTTGAGTTGACAAGTGTGCAAATGGAGACGGATTGTTGGGTGGGGATTGACCCAGAAGGATTGATGAAATATTGTAAGCGTCATCTGGGGGAGAGAATCTATTCCTGAAGTGATCCAGGAACCTAGGGTTCTGTTTGACAGAAATAGGTTGCTGCGTTGCCATCTGAAGCTCTGCATCATGATTAGAAGTACCAAGAGGAGGTGATAAAGCCGGCCTCATGTCAAAGCCTGGATTATTCAGTCTCACTCCCTGTATCCTGTTACCAGCTTCCATTACTGCAGGATCCATGAATTCAACATCAATGGAGATGCCAGTATTCTTAGGTAACAATGAAGAATTTTGTAGCAGACAGTTTGCTGCAGGGTGATATTAGGTTACGATTTGACAAAGGAAATAAAATGCAAAGCCTTCATAAGCCATATACTACATACCATCATAGTTCACTGCCCCATTAGTAGGAAATCCTGGTGGTACTGCTCTACTTGGAAGTGTAAATCCAGGTGGAGATGACGTTGGAGCTTTGGCAACTGCAACAATGCATTACAGAAAATAAGTCACAAAAATCAATAGGAAAAAAAGACTTGGGATCCGATGAAATCCCATACATATTTTATTCCCTTCCCCTCTTTTGCTAAGAAAAACTTGATAAGCAGACAATAACTACGAGAATTCAGGCACTTCAATGTTCCCAAAAAAATGAAATCCGTGCAAAAACCTTCACCACAATGACAAAACCAGAATATGTTCACCAATGTGGAAAAGGAAACCACATCACAATAGAGAGAAAGGAAAGAACAAATGTCAAATTTAGAAACAGCTCACCAGAAAATTTAGAAGGCAGAAAAGGATGGCTGCAAAGAAAACTGTTGGAATCCACAAAACTACCATTTGAAGAAATATCACGTCTATCCATGCATACATCCTTGTTCTCACTATAATGATGTAAAGTAGGAGAACGGTTGATCTCATCAGGAAATGAATGTCCCAAATTAGACTCTTGGTCGAAGAAATCATCCTGTCTGGCAAATGAGAACCTTGACTGATGGCTATCTTGTACTTTTCTTAAACTTGGCATTCTCAGGGAACTGTGCTGTCCATCAGTCTCCGCCAGCAACTTAACTAAACTCTGAGGTGATGTTAATGTATCTTCCCATGCATCAAAATCCATAGAAAGAATACTTGAGATAATGCTGTTTTCCCCTATATCTGGCACTACTTTATCGTTAGCACTACCTTCAGTATTATTGCATCCATCCAAGCACCTCCCAAATCCAGTGTCTGACAACACAGTAGAATAATTAGAAGTTGAATTAGAAGTCCCATCCATTTGCATGCCACTACTAGGTTGGTTGTCGCAGAATCCACTGGACTTCAGTGGCTGGCCAGCTCTGAATGGAGAAACATCAGCTTCACATTTAACTGGCGCAGTGCTCAGATAGGCATCAATAGTGGTCTGATTATTGATCTGAGCCTGCTTCCAAGAATGATAGCCTGACTCTTTCGAATTCTGTACTGAAGAAAGTAGACAAGACTCAGATGGTACATTATGGACATTGCCTGAACCTTTAAGCTGCTGATCATCAAATAAATCCTTGACAACTGAGTTTTTCCTCAGTGCTGGTAAGGCCGAAGAATTCATAAGTAGGCTCACATCTTGTTGTGAACCTTGACCTATGGGGAGGTTATGATTGTAAATTGAACTTTCTGAAATGACCAGACAGGAGCTCTCATTCTTAAGATGGCCATCAATGCTAACTGATGACATTGCAGAGCATAATCCCTGAAAGTCTCCATCTGCATGAAAGTGAACATTTTCATGCAGAGTACAGGATGATTTCGAAAGTCCTAATGAGCTTGTACTGACAGGTGGTATATTGCTAGATGTCAAAGGGGTAGGATGCAGTTCACAACTTCCTTCAGGTATCAGGGTTCTTTTTGCATCACTAGATCTTTTGGTGCTCACAACTTCAGATGCAAACACTTGAGTTCCACTTAAGGTTTCAGGCTTATGATTCAGAGTTCCATATGAATCTGAACCTGACCAATTTGTAGCCAATGCTGCACCACCAGAAGAGACGTGCATGATCCTAATAAGAAAAATTAAAAAAAACAAATAAGGAAGAAAAAAATCAGATGCCAAGTACCACATAAGATACAATTTTCATGCTACACAACATCAAAGGTTGTACCATGAGGCAGCCCCAGGAAATGCATTAGATGTTTCAGTAACACCATCAGCACAAGATCCACTATCACAGTTTCCAATATTTTGCTGGAAAGAAATAACATGGTCTATCAATTTGTGAGCAACTGCATAAACTCTCAGAATTTGAACAAAATAATAAATTATAATTGGTTCAGAATGAATTCAAATATCCACATGCCAAAATTTGTAGCTAACAGTTTGAAATGCTTTTGACAATTTGACTTCATATTTATTAAGAAATTAAACATCCTCATCACTGTTGTCACCTCATCAAAATCAGGCTATACCATATAATGATTACCTGCTACTCAACCACCAATATACCCGTATTTTATGACAAAAGAAATCAAATGAAATCTTACATTTAAAGAACTTTTGGAATTGAGTTTGGCTTTTGATGTTATGTTTCTATCAGTATACTCATCTGCTGGTGGTGGTAAGACATTTCCTGAACGACGATGCAAATTATTTGTCTCGCCGATAATTTGTTGAACTTTACTCCTTTAAAACCATAATGAGGTAATTATCATTAGATGTAGTTAAAATAGCAAGCAAGCACCAATGTAGCATAAGTAAAATAATTTAATAGAGTTCAGGAAACATAGATTATGTGAAAAGAGTGGTAAACACACGGCCAAATAAGATGTTACCAAAAAATGCAGAGCTGGAAACATAATAAAGAGTTAAATATGGTGCATGTGGCAGATGTATTGCATCACAATTAACATTATTCCTAAATTACTCTGATGTCATTGTCCTTGCTTTCAAGGAATGGGAGGAGGAAATGTGGGGTGCATAATCACATAGAAACAATATTACCTCATACCACATTGCAATTTTTATCCTGCTATGGCCTGTAGAATATGCAGACTTATAAATGAACAACAACATGAACAAGATAACAGCATTGAAAGACCATACCTTGTAAATGCAGAAACTAAATCATCTTTTGTAAATCTATCTTCCTCAGTGCCAAATTCATGCAAATACAAACAATCTGGAATGCTGCAAGGCTGGACCAAAAGAAGCACTAATCATACCGGTATCTAGTATTGCTCAGTTCTTGCTTTGGAAACTTATAAGGAACAATTGTGAATATATTACGTTTCTGTTTTGTACATTTATTTGCAGAAAATATTTTCCACATTTACAGTGTTTGACGGCCATAGGAAAATCAGTAAATGTGATAACAGGGCAATTAAGTCATTTTTAATAATCGCTACCTATTCTTAAACTGGAAAATCATTTTCCTGACGGCCAAGAAAACTCATAAAAGTGGAGAAATCTAGATGTGGACCATGTATCATATTTATACAAGACATCAGCATCTCTCATCAGAAGTAGCCAATTAGAAGTATACTGTTGGCCATATGAGACTCGCAAACACACCAAGTCTACAAATTGCCTTTCTTATATAATTTTGCTTATTTAACTACAAAAGGAAAAAGATGAAGCTTGAAGAAATTGCCTTCAAGTTATTTTCCGTGAAACATAAGAAGCTTAACTCTTTCATTATTTTCAAATCACATGAAAAAATAGTTCATTTGTTCTACCTTCAAGAATTTCTGATCTTTAGTAGGCTTCTCATTATGACTATTTTTTATAAAGAGAGATCAGGGAAAAGAGAGAGAGAGAGAGAGAGAGAGAGAGAGAGAGAGAGAGAGAGAGAGAGGTGCTTGTGCACACATACCATGTTTTTAAGCCATGCATGGCAGTACTTTGTGGTTCCAAAACATGCCCTGCAACAAATACTAGTTATCAGTCATCAAATAGCACTGAAAAAAAGTAAACTTAAAAGAAGAATACATACTCACCTTAAGGTTCTACCTTCTAGGACAAAACAGTGTACCGACTGAATACAACGAACAGCCTCCTCCTCTTTTGAATATGTTATATACCTAATCATCATAAAAGAAAACCACTTCAGCATGAACACACAGAACAAGGGGCATAGAGGGAGAAAGAGGGAGAAAATTTGACAAAAAAATTGGTTCAGATGCTTACACACAACAACTGTTGTTTGCAGAATGTTGAATAACCCCAGTTGCTGTTTTAGAAATAGACACCTTCAGCACCTTTCCATATTGGCCAAAGTACTCTAGTTGCTGAAGAACCTGAAGCAATGAATAAACCAACAATTCTGATCAGAAACTTGGAAACAGATATAAAAAGGGGGTGAAAGGTAAAGAAAGAGCTAGAACTGCAACAGGATAAGTAAAGTAGTATTACTCACAGCTTCATCTGCAAGGTTGAGCGGTAATCCAATTATGTACACTAGATTCCGTTGAATAACTCTGACATTGCTAAGATGCACCCTCCCTTCAGATAGTTTTGGCTTCACCTTCATTGATTTTAGTTTTCTCTCAGAATTTATTTCAGCTACCAGTCTATGTAACACAGAATGAATGTACTGTCAATTCCGACATTCCCTCAACAATGCAACGGCCAAAATTTCACATTGATGCATAACAGATAATACCTTTCACAGTTTGCAGCCATCCCCACAATTCTTTCTTTGTCATAGGATGTGCGGCATGCTGGGCAACGACCCTCAGTATTATCCTTTTCAGCCATTTCCATGATGTGATTCCAGCACCAAACACAAATCTGTAAACAGATAAATGAAAGATATAGATGCACATGCAAGTAATGGGAATTTTAACACCAAGCAAAATACAAGTGCTAATAAATAAATTACAGAAGTTGAGAGCTCAGTTATTGAACTGTCCAAGCATCATTATTGGATAGAAGTTTAGAGTTCAAACCTCATAACCACATTTGCATGGTTTCAATTGCTGGTCTGTCAAATCCATCTCCTCGGTACACAATGGGCATAACTTGTCTCCCTTGTCACTCATGGTACCCTAAATATTCAACATACCATTATACCAAACATATCACATATGATCAACCACATTTCATTATTATTTTATTCTTTGAGATGTTGTATTGTTCCTTAAACTTCATCACAAAGACGTGCCAACACAGTAATTACATGTATTAATCGAAACATAAGTTGAAGATTCTGATAAAACAAAAATATACTAGAGGCCTCTATCCATCATTTAAACAACTCCAAGCAAGGAACACAAGCTTATTGAAACCTATATCCCCTTTCGAACTGTCCTAGCTGGGCTTTACAAGATTTCACGTCTTTTACAACACTCCGTTGGATCATTTATTATGTATAAAAAAAAATCAGTAAATTCTAAACTCTCTTTCACTAAATAATCAGCATCTTCCCCGTTTTGCTGAGGAATCAAATTTTCAAGTCATTCAGATAGCTGTAAACACTTGAATGCCCAAAATTCTCGATCTAATATCCGTGTCCAAAAAAAAAAAAGGAAAAAAATCAGAAAACAACTCTGTATCTGAATCCGAAATCAGGATCCGGAAATCCGTTGGCATTTTTCAATATGATTAGCACACAATGGAACCTAGAAACAAGATACTAAAGCGAAATCGATCTCAGAATTACAGCTTCTAGACTGCGATTAATTAAGGAAAAAAAAAAGATATAGGTTCTGAAATGGGGATTGGAGCTGAGAGAAAGAAAAACTTACAGCGAGAAATAGAAAATCAGAGGAATCCGAAACCGAGAGAGATAGAGAGAATGAGAAGGCGAGGTTTGGATAAGTGAGAAAGGCAAGAGAGTGGAGAGACCAAGTGTTTTTATTTTTATGATGAGATATTGATTTGTTGTTTGTTGTGT
>CAOGCB010298311.1:0-10802 GCA_948266635.1 Cnidoscolus chayamansa
GTTTAGATCCCCTCCAATGAATATTTGTTGATCATCTGGAATATCTTGCATTAATTCATCCATCTCGTCCCAAAATTTATCCTTGATTGCTCCATTCAGGCCCACTTGAGGAGCATAAGCACTTATAACATTAATAGTATCATCCTCCAACACTAGCCTTATAGAAATGATTCTATCCCCCCTTCTCTTCACTTCCACCACCTTGTCTTTAAGCTTAGGTTCAACTATAACGCCCACTCCATTTTTGTTACTTTGTAAACCACAATACCATAACTTATACCCTGAATTACCAATTTCTTTAGCTTTATTTCCCTTCCACTTAGTTTCCTGCAAACAAGCTATACTAACATTCCTTCTTTTCAGGGTATCAACAAGCTCTACAGACTTTCCTGTCAAAAAAAAAATGAAATTAATCAACAAAAAAAAATGAAAGCAACAAAAAACCTTTGGAAGACAGAAGCAAAAAGAAACTGACAAATTCGAAGATTCAGCTATGAATTTCAAAGGCAGGCTCTGATACCATAACAAAGTTTGAGAAAATTGCTGAATGCCTTTTCTTTGATGATCTTTCCTTTAAATAAGAATTGTTGTACAACCTATTTTAGGCAAGAAAATATTTACAGCAATTACACTAATTATTGCTAATCTATTTTAGGTGAGAATATATACAATTAATACACAAATTATGATAAATTAGGTTTTCAAATCTCAACCATGATTACTCCCATAATCTTAGCAATTGATTGCCATAATCTTAGCAATTGACAGACCACAAATCTCAGCCATGATTTCTGCCATAATCTTAGCAATTAATTGCCATAATCAGTAATTGACAATCCACAAATCTCAGCCATGATTATGCCATTAATATTAACAGGGAAAAATATATATATTGTTTCTCCTAAAGTGTTCTGATGTGTGTGTTTTGTTCATACTAGGAATGTTGGAAAATTGGATCCAAGGGCACTTAAGTTTGTATTCATTGGATATTTTCCAACTCAGAAGGGCTATAAATGTTATTATCCTTCATCCAAGAAATACTTTGTTAGTATGGATGTTACTTTTAGAGAATTCGAACCATAATTTGGTATAGTAGGATCACCTCTTCAGGGAGAGAATCATGAACTGGAAGAGGTGACATCTGATCCTTAAGTGCTTGATGATCTTACCCAAGAAGAGACTGATAGTCTGAGGAAGACTATTGTCCAGGGGGAAACTATTGTCTAGGGGGAAATTAGTACTCAGGGAAAGACTATTATCCAGGGGGAGACTATGAGATCATTATTGGACAAATCAGATCTGATGACTTATTTGAGGAAGAAGAAAAAGGAAGAAGCCATTATGCAACCTGCTCAGTGCCAAGAATTTGCTTTCTTTGGCAAGTCATTTTCTTCAGAATCTAGGGATGATTTACCTATTGCTCTCTGAAAAGAAGTCTGGTCTTGTACTCGACATCCTATCTCTAACTTTGTGTCTTATGACTCCTTGTCACCTACCTATAGAGCCTTTGCTTTGTCTGTTTCCTTTGTTTCTATTCCACAGGATTGGAAGGAAGATATCAAAGATTCTAGATGGAAGAAAGCTATGGTTGAGGAGATGAAGGCACTAGCAGAAAATGAGACTTGGGAGCTTGTTACTCCTCCACCTAATAAAAATTTGATTGGCTGCAAATGGGTGTTCGCACTGAACCGTCATGCTAATGGCTCCATTGAACGATTTAAGGCAAGATTGGTAGCAAGAGGATTCACTCAGACAAATGGAGTGGATTATCAAGAAACTTTTGCTCTTGTTGCCAAGATGAACATGATCAAAATCTTGTTATCATGTGCAGCCAATCTTGATTGAGATTTATAGCAGTTTGATGTTAAGAATGTATTCCTACATGGTGATTTAGAAGAAGAAGTGTACATGCATATTCCTTATGGTTTTGATGATGAGAAAACTCAAGGAAAAGTATCTAGATTGAAGAAGGCCTTGTATAGTCTAAAACAATCTTTCAGAGCCTGGTTTGACAAATTCAGCAAAGCCATGATCATGTTTGGATACCAACAGAGCAATGTCGATCATACCCTCTTCATTAAACATCATAAGGGCAATGTTACTCTTCTCATTGTATATGTTGATATAGTGATGACAGGAGATGACCAAGAAGAAATAGCTCAATTGAAGGAAAAATTGGCTCAAGAGTTTGCAATCAAAGATCTAGGCAGATTGCAATAATTTTGGGAATTGAAGTTGCAAGCTCATGAAAGGGAATCTTCATTTCTCAAAGAAAATATATCCTAGATCTCTTGGAATAAACTAGTATACTGGGCTGTAAACCGGTAGACTCGCCCATTGAGAGCAACTATAAGCTGCAAGCAGGGACTGGAGATTCAGTTGATAAAGGGAGATATCAAAGACTAGTTGGAAGACTCATATATCTCTCACATACTAGATCAGACATACCTTATGCAGTCAATGTGGCTAGCCAATTCATGCGTGATCCACGAGAGTCTCATGTGTATGCTGTTATTCACATTTTGCAATATCTTAAGTCTGCTCTAGGAAAAATGATTTCTTTTCTCAAAACATGGCCACCTCCACGTAGAAGCATTTACTGATGCTGATTGGGCTGGGTCTCTAGATGATAGAAGATCTACAACTAGCTATTGTACATTCGTGGGAGGAAATCTAGTCACTTGGAGAAGTAAGAAGCAAAATGTAGTTGCCAGATCAAGTGCAAAAGTAGAATTTAAAGCTATGGCTCAAGTTATTTGTTTACTTCTATGGCTTCAGAAGTTACTAAAGGAACTGAAATTGTCTACAAGTGTTAAATCATCTTTGTACTATGATAATAAAGTTGCTGTCAGTATAGCTCACAATCCAGTACAACATGATCGTACGAAACACATTGAGATTGATAGACACTTCATCAAAGAAAAACTTAATGGTGGCATTTTTTAGCTTTTCTATGTTACATCTGATAATCAGCTGGCTGATGTCTTTACTAAAGGGCTTATCAACAGGACCTATCACAATCTAGTTTCCAAGTTGGGTATGTGTAATATATACGCACCAACTTGAGGAGGAGTGTTAGTATTTGCGACCAAGTCATAGTTGTTGGGTATAAGACTAGGTCCTAGAATTGAGTCCCAAGTTAGATATGTTTTCTAGTTTAGTTGTTTATTTTTTCAAGGATTCCTCTTGTATAAATACACATACAGATTTAAATAAAATATCACAGTCTCAGAAATTTTAAATTACAAAAGCAAATATAACCACTCAGTTTTCTAGAGAAAGTTTGATAGTGGATTGATCTTGTTGGTAGTGTATGTCGACGACATTTGTTGAAAAGAATGGGAGAATTTTTATTAATATCTAATGAAGATATTGGTAAACATATATATAGATAAACATACTCTAAACGTACTCAAATTCTATCTTATATCTTTTCTGATATACATCAACTACCTACAATATAATAATTTTTTCTTCTTATCTATTTGTTTCCTAATAAATATCAAATACATTTTGTAATACTCCCCTTCAAGCTGGAGCACAAATATCAATTATGCTCAGCTTGTTAGAAATATAATCAATGCGAGCTTCATTCACAGCTTTTGTAAAAACATCTGCCAACTACTCTTCAGTCTTAAAATGCTTAGTCAAGATAATATTTTGCTGAATTTTGTTATGAAAAAAGTGACAATCAATTTTAATATGTTTAGTTTGTTCATGAAATACATGATTTGAAGTAATATACAAAGCAACTTGATTATCAGACCACAACTTTGCAGGCAAAGGGATTTGATTCCAACCTCTTCTAGAAACTGAGAAATCCACAATGTGTCATTGTTCTATATTCTAATTCAGCACTAGATTGAGAAACTACTCCCTAGTTCTTACTCCTCCACTCTGCGAAGTTACCTCCAAAAAATAAACAGTGGCCTGAAGTTAATCTTTTATCAACCTTACATCTTATCCAATTTGCATCAGAAAAGCACTCAATATTTGAATATCAATGATTTTTGTATAAGAAGCCACGTCCTGAGGCTCCTTTCAAATAACATTGAATTTGTCCCTATAGAAATTATAGAAGAATATATTTGATTATGTTGTATTGTGAAATGAGATGAGAGTACATATTTATACACATGGGTGAGAACTAGAAAGAAAGTTAATCCCTAAAATCATGCCTTAGAATCATACCCTAGAATCATATCCTAGAATAATACCTTAGAATCAAGCTAATTAGGACTTAATATCATATCCAATCAAGCTAATAAGGAAATAAACCTTTCCTTTAATACTCCCCCTTAAGTTGGAGCATAGATGTTAATCACTTGTTACAACTATAGTTAACCCTAGGTCTATTCATAGCTTTAGTAAAGATATCTCCTAACTGTTCTCGAGCTCTGTCATGTCATGTGGAGATTATTTTCTATTGGATTTTCTCACGAACAAAGTGACAATCAATTTCCATATGCTTGATTCATTCATGAAAAACTGGATTAGAGGTAATGTGGAGGGCTGCTTGATTATCATACCATAGTGTGGCGTTGAAAAAATCTTGAAGCCAACCTTTTTGTATAACTGTCGTATCCACATTACTTCACACGCAGTTTGTGCCATGGATCGATACTCAGATTCAACACTAGAGCGAGGGACCACATTTTGCTTTTTACTCTCCCATGACACTAAATTACCTACCATGAAAACACAATATCCTATTATTGACCTTCTATCAATTTTCGAGCTTGTCCAGTCTGCTTCAGTAAAGCATTCAATGTCTGACTGTTCATGATTACTATAAAAGAGACTATGTCCTGGAGCTCCTTTCAAGTAACATAGTATTTGTCCCAGTGCTTCCCAGTGAGGAATGGTAGGAGAGGATATAAATTAACGCACTACACTAACTGAATATGCAATGTCCTGACAAGTCACTGTTAAGTAGTTCAACTTTTCCACTAATCTCCTATAGAGATAGAATCTATGAAGGTGAGAAAACAATGAGAAGGAAAAGATAATTGAGTATATAACACAAAGGACAAAATAGGATAAGTGCACTTACGCTTGCCTTTTTGAAGAGCAATAGGAATGTTAAGATCTAAAGGAGGACTAATAATGGTAATTGGATCTTCCAACGAAGAAGTTGTTGATGGAAGGTCTGAGTCAAGAGGCTCTGGTCACCTGGAGTAAACATGAATGATAAGAGGTCGAACATGTGCTGAAAGAGTCTGTGTATTAGGGACTTGTATAGTGTAAACCAACAAATCATCGTCCTCCCCCTGAAAAAATCTAACATGTGAAAAAACAATATAACGATTTAAAGTTGGATAGAAACACATATACCCCTTCTGAAGACGTGAATAGCTTAATAATACACATTTGAGAGACAGGATCTGATTTATTAAAATGTGGGCGAATATCTCTCACAAAAATAGGTACAGCCAAAGATATGAGGTTCAATAGGGAACAAAGATTTAGAAGGAAATGAAATAAAGTATGGAATGTTACCATCTAGAACAGATGAAAACATGAGATTAATCAGAAAACAAGCTGTAGACACAACATCAACCCAGAAGCATTTAGAAACTTTCATGAGGATAAGGCTTTAGCAATCTCAAGTAGGTCCTGATTTTTTTTTATATTTGCAACTCCATTTTGATACGAAATATCCACATAAGAGACTAGTGTAGAATGTCATTCTGAGTCATGTAATTTTAAAAATTTTTTGATAAAATTATTTGGCATTATCACTTAGCAGTATATGTACTAAAATATTGAATTGTGTCTTAATCTCACCACAAAATGCACAAAATATAGAAAATAATTATGAACGAGTCTTCATTAAATATAGTTATGTAACATGAGAATGATCATCAACAAAGGTAAAATATTTAAAAGGATATGGATCCCAAACATTTGAATGGACTAACTCAAAATAAGATGAATTATGTCTATTAACACGTGATGATAAATGAGAATGATGATGTTTAGCAAACTGACATGACTTGCATTCTAAGATGGACACAGAGTTAAATTCTGGACATAATTTCTTTAAGGTAGATAAAGAAGGATGTCCGCATCGACAATAAACTTCAAAAGGAGACAAAGAATGGGAACAAGTAAGAGATCTTAGCACCTAGTTATCAAGAAGATAGAGACCTCCTGACTCGTGACCTCTAACAATAATCTACTTCGTTATAAGATCCTGTAATAAACAATACTCAAGAAGGAATGAGACAACAATTTAGAGCTCAAGGTAGTTTACTAACAAAAAATAAATTAAAAGAAAATTTGGGTAAACAAAGAACAAAAGATAAGGAAAGAGATGATGTTGGATTGGCAATTCCAAAACTAATGACACAAGAGGTAGACCCATATGCTAAATTGACTAACGAAGAAGTGTTATGGGACTGAAAATTATTCAAAAGGCTAGAATTATTTGTCATGTGATATGTGACACCAGAATCAATCACCCATTTTGCTGGCTAGTAGTAAGGGAACCTTTTTGGATAGATGATGGCAAAAAATAGTTGCCCTAAATGGATCACATAAAAATCCAGTCACGTGGATCCGAAACTGAAATTTCAATCACCACTACAAAGAACATAACTCGTAAGGCTCTGATACCACGTTGAAAAGAATGGTTGAATTTTTATTAATACCTAATATATATAGGTAAACATAAATCAGTGACTTACTCAAATTCTACTTTATATCTTTTCTGATAGATATCAACTAACTACAATATAAATATATTATCTTCTTATCTATTTGTTTCCTAATAGATATCAAAATCTCACATTTTGTAACAACATTGTTATCACATGCAGTGATAGTGCAGACATTTATGTACATACCATTGGCGTAGAAGTATTAGTTAGATGAGTTGGATGTTAGCTATGAGTTGGCTGGAGAATAAATTGGAGGGAGTTTTGAAAGTTTGTTAGGGAGAAAACTCTAGAAACTCTACTAGTATATTAAGCAGGAATGTTTTACAGAAAGCATGAAATGAATGAATTCAATTCTACCATCTTTCTCTGAATTTCTCTTCTAAATCTCATCCCCAACTCTTCTATCTCTCCCTCTATTCTCTTAACCCAGTTCAATTCACACCCCCATATAACAATTTCATGTCAGTAATCATTTTTTCAGTCTTAATATCTCCTTGAAATATTTTTTCGGAGTTGAAGTTTCAAGGTGTAAGAAATGTATTTTTCTCTCGCACAAAAAATATGTTCTTGATTTGTTGGCAGAAACAGGAAATTTGATTGCTAAGCCTAGTATTACACCGATGACGCCAAATCTCTCAGCTCACTACAACAAATAGTGAGTTTTTTGAGGATCATTAGATGTATAGGAGATTAGTGGGAATGTTGTACTACTTAACAGTGACTCATCTAGACATTGCATATCTAGTCAGTGTAGTAAGTCAATTTATGTCATCTCCTACTATTAGTCACTGAGAAGCATTAAGACATATATTATGTTACTTGAAAGGAGCTCCATGACGTATTCTCTTTTAGAACATTCATGGACATTCAGACATCAAATGCTTTACTAATTAAGGTTGGGCAGGGTTGAAAGTTGATAGAAGGTCAAGAACAAGATATTGTGTTTTCGTAAAAGGTAATTTTTTGTAATGGAAGAGCAATGAGCAAAATATAGTCTTCCGCTCTAATGTTGAATCTGAGTATCAAGCCATGGCATAAGCTGTATGTGATGTAACGTGGATACAACATCTATTAGAAGAGGTTGGCTTCAACATTTCTTCACCTTCTAAACTATGGTGTGATAATCAAGTATCCATTCACATTTCCTCTAATCTATTTTTTTTTCGTGAACGAACCAAGCATATTAAAATTGACTGTCATTTTGTTTTTGAGAAAATCCAACAGAAAATGATCTCTACAGGACATGTCATAAGTGGAGAACAGTTAGGAGATATCTTTAGCAAAACTTTGAATGGATCTTGAGTTGATTATATTTGTAAAAAGTTGGGCATGATTAACATCCATGCTTCAACTTGAGGGGAGTGTTAAGAGAATATTTATTTCCTTATTAGCTTGATTAGATATGATAATATTTTTCTCTCTTAAAAATGTAAAGCAGATTATAATTTTATTTCTCTAAATAACTTTATAAATGTAGAATCTCAACTTTCTGTGTGTTTTGCAAATCCGATTTTAATATTCACCCACTTTATACCATTGAAAATAATATAAACATTTACAAAAATAACAAGTTAGATAAATATTTTTTTCATAACAATAATTCGATTAATTTAAATTTATATTGAATAAATTCATTAAAAAAAATAAAATGTTTATTTAAGTTTTAAAATGACTTATATTCACAATTTAAATTCAAGACTTTTAATCTTAATTAGCATGAATCTAGGGCATGATTCTAGGGCTTGATTTTAGGAATTAACTTCCATTTTAGTCACCGCTTATGTATATAAATATATACTCTTATTTCTTTTCTTTGGATAATAATAAAACATATTCTTCTACACTTCTGTTCCCTATTTATTTTTCTGGCCAATGTACATAATTGGCCTTTGATGCAGTCTTCCATGGGGATTTTCACGAAGAGGTTTGTAAGGAACAATAATTTGGGTTTGTTGCTTAGGGGGAGTGTGATAAAGTGTGTAGATTTTGCAAATCCTTATCCATAAGCAAAGTCATAGGGCTTGCTTTGGGGAGGTGGTTCAAAATTTAAGCATGAAGAAGACCAAGTCTGATCACTCTATTTCTTATAAGCATTATGAGAATGGGTTGATATTGTTAGTAGTCTACGCAAATGACATAGTTGTCACATGTAGTGATGTTACAAGGATTCATCTTTGAAATCCTTCTTAAAGACTATTTTCAAACAAAAGACTTGTGCATGTTGAAGTATTTATTGGGTATTGAAGTCATGAGGTGCAAGAAAGACATGTTTTTATTTGAGAGAAAATATGTTATGGATTTGCTAGCAGATACATGAAAACTAGGTGCTAACCCTTGCTGATGCACCATGACTTCTAATTTCTAGCTTACAGTGGAGGATGGTGAACTAGAAGATCCAGAGGTATATAGGAGAACTATTTGACAATGATCCATCATGATATTGCCTATTTGGTGAGTGTAGCAAGTCAATTTATGTTTGCTTCAATTGTCACTTATTGAAAGGTATGAGAAAATTTTTTCGCTATTGAAGAGATCTTCAGGACCTATCCTCGTGTACAGAAATCGTGAAAATTCAAATATTGAGTGTGTTTCTGATGTAGATTGGGCAAGGTGTAAGGTTGATAGAAAATTAATTTCAAGGTACTGTGTATTCATTGGAGGTAACTTAGTAGCATGGAGGAGTAAGAACTAAGAAGCATAGAGTAGTTTCTTGATCTAGTGCTGAATCAAAATGTAGGTTGATGACATAAAGATTTCTTAGTTACTAGAATAGGTGGGAATAAAAAATTTTTTGCTTGCAAAGTTGTGTGACAATCACGTTGCTCTAACGTTGCGTCGAATCTTGTGTTTCATGGGTGAATCAAGCATATAAAATTGATTGTCATTTTGTTTGTGAAAAAATTTAGCAAAATATTATTTTGATTAGGCATGTTAAGATTGGAGGGCAATTGACAGATATTTTTACTAAAGCTTTGAATAGGGTTCGTGTTGATTATATTCATAAGAAGCTAGAATGCTTGATATTATACTCTAGCTTGAGGGGGAGCATTACAATATATTAGTATTTGATATGATATATATCAGGAAACGAATACATAGAAGGTAGAATTTATATACCTTAAGTAGTTGATGTGTATTAGAAAACAATAGAAAGTAGAATTTGAGTCCTAATTTTTATATGTATTTCTCCTATATATACATTTATACCAATCTTTTCATTAAAAACTCCAATAAAGACTCCCATTCTAATAACAATTTGGTTAGGATATCCTCCAGATGAGGAGTTTGTGCGTTCCCAATATATATATATATATATATATATATATATATTTTATCAAACCAAGCAGAAGCAAGAAAAAGGATAAATGTTGGTAATATGGATCTGGAATTGGAAAATTTGAGAGAACATTGATGTTCAAAAAGTTCTAGACCTTCTTTTTTGTTATTTTTCTTTAATAGATCTCCCCCTGTCATAAGTTGAAAAATCCATGTAAACTTTTTTCACCACTTAACCACAACAGGCACACCAGCTCCACCAAAAATGTATAATGCCACGTCAAACCATAAGGACTACTGCCCACATTTCTTTGCTATCATCAGTACCTCCTCAATCACTTTGCTCCTGCTACTGTTAATACTATCATCATGAATACACTTACAGCATTGCCAGCCCTTGCCATTGTCCACCATTGCCAGTGTTGTGGTTGACATTGCCACTATACCATGACATAGAAGATTAATTGATGAACTCATTCTGTTCTTTCACTCTGATCACTGATCTTAGGAACCTGATTTTCCATTAACCCTTCATTACCTGGTAATATTTGGCATCCTTTAAAACATAAAATTGTTCAATCCATTTACTCCTACGGTTATGAAAAAAATTCAATGGATAGTATAAATTTAATGCATGCGACTCATGTACATTTCCTTGCCTATCCTAATGCAATATGAGACAAATCTTATTTATTATAGAATTAGGAAATCCAGAATTTGATCATTTAGGAAGTTTATTATTTTAGATATTATTATTATTTCCTATTTTAGTTTATTTAATAGTCTTAGTTAATTAGGATGTTTATTCCTAATTTGCTTAGGATTGGAATTTTTGTCTATTCCTAATCAATTAGGGTTTGGATT
>CAOGCB010298360.1:0-62073 GCA_948266635.1 Cnidoscolus chayamansa
TTTTTTACTTTTTTTTATAAGAATTTGGATATTACTTCACGATATGATTATGATGGAATTTTATTTCTAATTTTTTTGAAATTATAATAAATTATAATATATAAATAGAAAAATGAATTTGGTATCTCCTGGTGATAAAAAAGAAAAATCAATAAGTCAAATAGGCTTTATCCGTTCCCTATTTCCTTCTGATCCGCAAAATGTCCAGCTCAGCACCTTGTCGGTTTGTGTTGTTCCATTCAATTTTTTTTCCAAAATCCCGCACGTGTTCCTTTTCATATGACTGACAAATAGAGAAATTAGTAAGATGTGAGTCGGTGCCCTTTATTTTTATTTCAAAATTATAATATAAAAATTTATTAGTGATGTTTATTTATATTAACTATAAATATATTTTATACCCAACCATTATTTAATTATACAAATATAAATATAAATATAAATATAAATAAAAAGAGATAAAAGATATATAAATAATTTAATTTTAAAATTCAAAATTAACTGATTATTATTTATTTATATTTTTTTGGTAATTTGATAATCAAGCTTTTAAAAAAAATTAAAAAAAATAAATCTTCAAGTTTATGACCGGATCGGTTCAGCTGAGGAGGCATATTGCCAAGGCCGATATATTTGGACCAGGTACCGGCCCAGTCGACAAGAACTATTAACGTCGTCGTTTTGATTGAAGGTTGCGATCCACACAATCGTCGAAGCTACGCAGTACCAGTGGGTCTCTCTCTGCCACTTTCATCGTTGAAATTCTGTATCATCGTCGTCGTTTCCTTTGTTTTTTTTTTGAAGGAAAAAAAGATAGAGAAAATGCAAATGCTCTCCCTGATTGCTCCGAGCTGAAAATAAATAGATTCGGTGCCCAGGGGGAAGATCTGAGACCAGAAATGGCATTGGTGCCTCCGCCTTTCCAGGAAGCAGATCGCTGTGACGTCTGTAAATGCAGCTTCAGCACTTTCCGGCGAAGGGTAAATCCTCGTTTCTTAAAGTACAAACTACGGAATGCAACAATCCGATATATTTTCAATCACGATGTCGATTTTTCTTGCATTTCATCCATTTTCACTGTTTTCGATTGATCTGAACTGCTGCATATAGTAAGAGATTTTTATTTGAATTCATTAAGGACTTATCTATTTACTTCTCAGATGATCACAAGATTGAGATGAAATAGCTATATTTGATGATTGCCGATGTTACCACTGGTTTCATTTTAGCTTAGTTTCTATTATTTCTCATTTTGCAGCATCATTGTCGTCGCTGTGGAAGGACATTGTGCCACGAACACTCGTCAAATCAAATGGTATCGCTTTTTTCCTTTTCTTTTTTCCCCTTCCATCGTATAATAGTATTAATGTTGAATGGAATGAACTTGAATTAATCAATCGCCTCAATTATTTTCCATGCGTAATTCAGGTTCTACCGCAATTTGGAATACACTCTAACGTTAGAGTTTGCGTTGATTGCTTTAATGATTCTACTTGGTAAGTGTACACTTCTTTGAAATCTAATACTGATACAAGTGTTGTTCTATCCAGTTCTTTATGGTGCCTATGCTGTATTAATTATGTTAGACGTCATGGAACTTATATTTTTCTTGCGCTTCTTAAGACTGCTAGTGAGATAATCTTACAATTATTTTCTTAAATATAGTTTTGTTGTTTTCTGGTAGAAAAAATTGAGATTCTTGCACATTTAAGTTTATTTTTTGGCAACACCCTGGCTTGCTTTAGAGTTTTTGGGTTTCATCTAGCAAGAAGGGTGTAAGTTGATATTACTGTCTTATGTCACAAGTAACAGAAAATGCAGAAGAAAATCATTGTTGGTGGTGCAACATCAATGTTGAGAAACTGGTCTAAAATGATTTGTATTCTGTGAACAGATTATTTTTTCTTAAAGGGATATTGCTGATCTCTTGTTTCGTCTCCATCACTTCCTCTTGGATTTTTGTTATTTTCTATTCTGTTTTTGAAGCACATTTTCATTAAGCTGTTTCTTGTCTTGAAGACCAACGGCATGTCTAACCATAATATAGTGGACACGGTTAATGTATAAGACACAGTTCATCTTGTTTGGTTGTTTATTGTTAACTGTGTGGATATCTATTGGCTTCTGGTGGCTTTGGGTGTTTTACGGGATCTGTCTTTCATTCCTTTCTCTCCTTAATGACACTTTTGTTTCATTTTGCCAAAGACGTGATTCTCCTCATTTTTGTTTTCACACAGGTCAGGAAAAGTTGATCCACAGGCTTCCTCAGATAGAGTTACTTCTGTAATAGATGAAGTTACTTCTGTAACAGATGAAGTTTCTAGATTAGACATTGGTGGAGGAACAAATTCCAAAACTGAAACAGAAATCCAACATCATTCTGTTACAGGTGTTACAGAGTGCAAGTGTGGGATGCCTTTATGCATATGTGAAGCTTCAGCTCCTACTGTAGATGCAGCTCTCCTACAGGTCTGATTTCTTCAATCGTTTTAAATGCATATTTGCAGTTCATGATCACAACATACTAAATCTTTTATTATCAGATGAAAACCCCTTCTGCTATTGCTTCTCAATCAAATCCAAAACCAAAGAAGACAGTTGCCATTACTAGGAACAGAGGTTCCACTTCAAACTGCAAGCCTAGGTATGTTGACTTTAGATGCTTATGATCTCTTTAGCTACTATGACAAATATAAAACAGTTTCTCTTGTAATTTCTCTTGATGTACTGTGTTATTTATCAAGTTTGATTACGTGGCTTAAGCATTGAGCTTTAGTGCATTGTTTACAATATGCAACCTGTCCTTGTGACCCATATAGTTATGACTGAGGATTGGAGATCGTGTAGTTAAATATACTAATAGGAGTTGAGAGTGAATGACCCATATGTAATTTCTCTCTCTCCCTCTCTCCATCTTTTCTTTCTGTTTGCAGCAACTGTTTCCTAACTGCCCTCCAGCTTCCCTCCTAAATCTCACTGAGCAACAGTCAATTCTTGGCTTTCTTATTCTTTTCTGCTTTATGATTCCTCATTTTTCTGTACCTAGTACTTCTATATGTGACAATATCTGTCCCCTTAGAACCTTCTTGTCCCCAAGAAGGTTGAAACTCTGGAAACTGAGAGAATGAAGTACTTGTGTCTCAAGTTGCTTCTTCCTCGGGCAAATTCTGCCACTGTCTGAGTCCTTGGAGGGCATGTTGATAATTTCTTAGGATGGTCCTGGTCTGCAAAAGCTTCTATGGTGCTATGTAAAACTATCATCTTCTTGAGCGACATGCAGATCTTGAATAATAAAGTCTATGACTTTCTCCTTAAGCAAGGAGACATGGAAGACTTGATGGATTGAAGTGGAGGGAGGCAGTTGCAACTTGTAAGCTATTGACCCCTTCTTAGCTACTATATGTAAAGGGCCACAATAATGTTAAGAAAGTAGGTATGGGCCTAACTCACCCAAAACTCTAGCTTGTGAGGGGAGGATTGTCAAGGCTTTATAACTAACATATACTTTTCCTATTTAACTGATGTGGGATTCATATTCTCAACGCTCCTCTTCACGTCTAGATTGACTGGAGCGTGAAATACAAACGGGAGGCCCATCATGCCTAGCCCAAACACAAACGGGAGGTCATTATGCCTAGCTCAAACACAAATGGGGGGCCCATTATGCCTAGTCCAAACACAAACATGAGGCCCAACATCGCATTAGAGGCTCTGATACCATGTTAAGAAAGTAGACATGAGACTAACTCACCCCCAAAAGCTAATTCGTGAGAGGAGGATTGCCATTGCCTTATAAGTAGTACATAATCCTCATCCCTAATTGATGTGAGATTCAACACACCCCTTAGTACCCAGACCGATTGGAGCGTGAAACACAAACGGGAGGTCCAATACACCTAACCCAAACAGAAACGAGAGATCCAACATCATATTGGAGGCTCTGATACCATGTTAAGAATGTAGACTTGGTCTTTGATTGACATTAAGGTTGGGAGCCAGAAAAGCGTTTTTCAGAAAAAAGTATTTAGATGCTTTTTGAAAAAACAGTTTGGAAGAAACTGTTTTGTTATTTTAGTATCCTTACGACTGAATTATGTCAAAAATGGAAAAGATGGAAAGGGAGATCATCTAAGAAAGACCGTGTTCAACAGCTTCTAAAATCCTTTTTCTTAAGAAATTCGAGTCTCAGTCTAAGGAAATCCCAGATATCAAATCACCATCACTCCAATGTTTTAAAGAACCTGGAAATCGACCCATTCAACCTTACTTAGCCACATGTCACCAATTGAAGCCTGTGTGATTTCAACCTCTATCAACCATCATAATTTGATATTTTCTTTTCTTTACATTCTTCTTCTTCTTCCATTTATGTTAGGTGCATTATGTCATTTTTTTGTTAAGACATTTTGATATCTGAAATTGTATATGTTGTAATTAATTTTAATTTTTCCCGAATTCTTGTAGATTGTAAACTATGGACTTGTAAGGTTGATTTACAGTTGTATCATCTTAAGTTAACTTTCTTGAATGGTTTATCAACTTTTGCAAAATTTGCAGTTCTGTTTTCAATCATGGTCTAATAATAAATGGTGGTATTGATCAACCTCAGATGGATTATGAAGTAAATGGGGAGGTATAATCCATCTAAAATTATATTAAATCATATGGATTCTAATTTTGCGAGAGTGCTTAACTTCTTGTTTGATTAGTTATTGACGTTCTATTACTGCATTATGTATGTTGTGCTTAGGGTTTAAGGGAAGCCATAAAGAATGGTGACACTGCTGCAGTCAAGAAGCTACTCAGTGAGGTATGCTTTATACCATCGTATTCTTTCTGCAAGCTTGACTTTGATGGCACTAAATGCTGTGATGTTTTCACTTTGTCAGGGTGTGGATGCAAATTATTGCGACAAGCAAGGACTGTCAGTATTACATTTGGTAAGTCTCTCTATCGTGTGTTTATTTGTTTGCGCGCACACACATAATATGTATTCATTTTAGATAACCATGTTAAAACAATGTTACTAAGTAGTGGATTAACTGGGTGTAGGCTGCACTCTTTAACCAAACTGATATAGCTTTTACGCTCATGGAATCTGGAGGAAGCCTGGACTACAAGAATGCACAAGGTAATCAATCATATGTCCAGTTGTAAGTGTCCTGCTTCTTTCAATTGTTTAATGAGTGGAGGGAATCCATAATGATATGCTAGGCATTGATTCAGAAACTTCGTTGAAATGCTTTGAGTAAGTTCAAAATTTTTGCAGCATAGCTGGAAAACTTTTGTTGACGTACTTTGAATACGTTCATGATTTTGGGCTTGCGACATAGCTGGGACATATAAAATGACCAAATACAGTTAAGTTCTCTAGAAGCTTGAAGTGCACTTGCAAGTCTGACCAAGTTGTCCTTTGTGGGGAACTGAGTTTTGCACCTTTATTGAAGGATTGGACTTTTCAATTCTTGCCCCAACCCCAACTCTTGCCCCCTCCTGGCCCTAAGCTCCAACACCCCTTGCCTCTCTCATTTTCCCCCGAGCCAAAGAAAGAAAAAAGAATGTTCAAATTGCACTTTTTATCTTATCTCTGAATAAGGTGGAAGTTAACGTTTTAGCAAACGATAGTGGTTCTCCTTTTATTTACTTATTTATTTTTTTGAATTCTGAACAACTTCTTTTCTAGGGGAAACTCCATTGGACTGTGCTCCTGCAACTTTGCAATACAAGATGAGAAAGAAAATGGAAGAATATGGGCAGCAGGGCCCACGTACCACTATCTGAGAGTAAATGCGTCTCCTTTTTCCTTTCACCTGCACACATGCGGGCAACTTGTCCATCCCCTTGAGATTTTTTTTTTTATTAATTTCTGCATGGATCTATATTGTGTGCTCCTTATAAGGCTTTAGGCACTATTTCATCACAATTTTCTTAACATTGTATCAGAGCTTTCTATCTAATGTTGAGCCTTCTATTTGCGTTTGGATTATGCGTGTTGAGCCTTCCGTTTACGTTTTACGCTCCAATTGGTCTGGACATGAGGAGTATGTTAAATCCTACATAGATTTGGAATGTAACCTCTTGTTAAGCCCTCAGATACTTCTCAAGTGTCTCACTTTTGATTTAGCTTTAGCTTTTTGAGCTAGCTTCAACAAAGTTAGGTCTTACTTATTTTATTAATATGTATAATGTAATTCTCTCTCTAGCCACACGGAGTATCTTTTTGAAAACAATAAGATGTTTTCTGTTGTTCTGTATATGCATATATGAAGTTTGTCAAGTAACCATTAGGAATAATTTAACCCATTTTGCAATGGCATTGTTTGTAGTGAAAGCATAAGCCCTAGTGTCTTTACATGCTGGATATTTTACTACAGTGCTTGCCTAATGATATTCTTCCAACATGACTTAGCTTTTTTTTCATTTTCTTCTTTGTTGATTAAATTAGTTGGTGTTCAATATAATGGACAGAACATGAGGTGAAACGGAATACTTTTAGGTAGAAAATTTTGATCCCGTACTCGACAGACAGAAACACAACCAACCGTGTCTTATAAATATGTATATATTTGTTTCAATTTCAAATACTAATTAATACGAAAAGTATGATGGGACTGGTGGGATATGACTAGGATGGTGGAATTTACATGTGTAATGGTGTCATTTATCACGTATCCATGAAAAGTAAGTGAAGCTAGAGAGATGGAGATTTACAATTTACAAATGGAGTACAACCCCCACTCCCCTTTTCTCTCTCATCCACCTATTTATTACTAACAATATTTTTTGTATTCCTTTTTTCCCCTTCACATTTACAAGAATTGCCCCTTTTGGCTTTTTCTCATGCCACTTTCTTGAGTTATCTTACTTCGCAAACATATCACACGTCAAAAGCTTCTTCAATCTTCGTCTCCAAATAACTACTGCGGAAGGCACATGCCCATTCTCCCTTCATTACTTAGTCGCATCCATAAGCAAATATATATATTTTTTTTAAAGTCAGAAAACTCAATTTTAAAAAGAGTGGTGGTTTATTTTCTTTCTTTTGCTTTTATGATAAGGTGAAAGATCATTCATGATACAGAAAGATCATACAACCTATCCTGAGAACTCAAACTAGACAGCTTATCAGGTGAAAATGAGTTCCTCCATGAAAGAAGCATACCTTTCTTAACACAACAAGCAATCCAATGTGTACTAACATAGATACAGGCACGGAACAAGCAATCCAATAGGCACAAACAGTAGCAGACATAGAAACTAGTTTAACAGACCATTGAAGACAAGGGGATAAACAATAGCTTTAAACTTCCAAGGAATGGGTCAAAAAATGCAGCCACCAAGAAAGACAACGGTAGACAGGGCGTCAATCAATAATAACGGAAGAGAAGACTTGGCCTTTAGTGAATATAACTGCAGAATGAAGGGCTTAACCTTTCACACCAAGCAGAGGACGAAGGTATGATAAAATTAAAGCACAGCCTTTTCCTTATTTGCCCTAATCCATCTCCTCCTAATTCAAAATCAATGAAACGTAGGCAAAACTAAAGCATAACCATTCATTAATTCGATATCAATTAAATAATCTCCTCCTATAACCAAGTTTAATGAATACTAATTTGCATTATATTTATTTAAAATGTAGCTATAAATTAATAGAAGCACTTCAAATTCCATTATATTTGTCTTTATTATCATAATATAAAGCATTAATTTAATATTATTTCCGTAACAAATAAAAATAATTATTAAATTATAGCTTGACATTGTTAAACATAAAATAAATCAATTATAAATTATATTATTATATGAATAAAATTTAATTGTTAAAATAAGTTAATATTATTATTATTCAATTATTATCTTAATAATATGCATTAATAATTTATACCCTCTACTAAAATAATATTATTTAAAAACTAAAATGTTGGTGTTGTTGTGATGGTAATTTGCACTTTTCTCAAGACTATTTGCATACTTTTGATTTATCATGCATGCAATTATAAATACAAATAACAGCAAAAGTAAATGGTATGTCATGATCTCTTGATTAAAAATCATGATCTTCTACTTTCTACTTTCTACTTTAACTTTCCATTCTTTTTGAAGCTTAATAATCATTCTTAAAACAAAGTTTAATTCATTAGATAACAAAACCACCGACCTTTAATGTTGTGGCTTGCATCAATGCACATGATAGTGACCTAATCACCCTAATCTCTCTTTATTCTCATACCACACATGGACCCCTAACAATATATAAATTTATAAAAGATAACACAAAAAAAAAAGCACTATGCTCCACAGTCCACACCCTCCTCCCCTCTTTGTCTTTAAAAAGCAACCAAATCCTCCTTTGCTCCTCCCCCCTCTCCCCCTTCTTCCTCCTCTTGATTGGCTTCCTCTAGGGTTCTTGGCTGATAAACTTCCACTTCCTTTCAATGGGTTTCTTTGTCGAAGATTCAGGTGTAATAGTAACCCATCTCCTGTACATGGCAGCTATTGTTCTTGCAGTCCTGAGATGGGCTCTCTCTTGGGTTCTTAATTTCAGAAACATAATCCACTTGCCTTTCTCTTCTTCCACTGATTCTCTACACCATTCCCATCCTCTCCCTTCTCCCCAGCAGATAAGAGACGGTCTGATCTTGACCACTTTTGGTGACATCACAGAGAGGATATCAGGTGCTTGTGAAACGTGTGCCGTCTGCTTGGCCCAGCTGAGAGAGCATGATGAGGTCAGGGAACTCAGAAACTGCTGCCACGTTTTCCATAGAGAATGCATTGATAGATGGGTTGATCACGATCAGGATCCTGATCATGATGATAATCACAAAACTTGTCCTCTATGTCGGGCCCCTCTGTTGACCATTTCACAAAGCTCTACCTCTGCTTGGATCAGTTCTGAACCCAGTTGGGCCGTCGAGAGAATTCTTTACCTATTCGGAGATGATTTGTTCATGCAATAATATTTGCTAGTGGGTTAGACCAAAAAATAGAGGGAAATTAAGACAGTCCATTTTGTATTTGATTAGATTAGCCCTTTGCCTTGGATGTATATTTGTAATTTATTGTTCATGTCATTTACTGATGTTTCTATTATATTTCAATTTTCAATTAATTAGCTATTCTTATTATTAATTTAAATGGTGCTTTTATTGATAAAAATATTATCTTATAATTAAGTCCTCAATTCTCTAATTTTTCTATTAACAATTGCATCATCTCGAATAACATCAAATTAATTTCATTATGATTCATTTAATATATGACAAAATCGATTATTTTTTAAATTTAACATATTTATCTATTTTTAAATAATTTATCATGTAAATTATAATACCCAGTAATTAATAATTTGGAATTTTCTCCACAAAAGATATTCTTATCCTCTATGAAATATTATATTCATTTTTCTATGATTAAATTTAAATACCCAAAAAAATTTAAAAAAGTTAAATGTGTTTTATTAATTAATGGGCTGAGTTGAGCCAGATATCTGGTCCAGTGATAACTTATACAGAACCGAATCAGACCCAAGGTATTAAAAAAAGGGTCCATTTCGCCAAAGCTCCATATGACTGTTGATTGGGCCAGGTGAGCACCCGGCCCATTATATTAGCAAAACTCAGATTGCATTGGCCTGGCAGGAGGTATCTGCTTTCTATTCCTCGTAATCAAATCCGGGCATCGTCCGGGCTCCGCTCGACTTCCCTGTAGTAAAAGCACAGGGAGAGATCTACTTGAGTTCCTTGCTTCTCAAATCTCCAGATCTCTGCTCGTTAATTCTCTCTTTTAATCAAAGCAAGGTATTTATGCATCGTTCATTTCCATTAGCTCCTCAGTTGTAACTGTTCCCTGTTTGGATCTCCTTGGAGTCGCATTTGATCCTCGGTTTTCCTTGATTTTTTTTTTTTCATTTCTAAGCTGAATTTGCGAATCATAACTGTTGTCTGCGTTGTTTGTTTGTTTCTTGCAGAATTCAAATGGCTGCGGGGGGTTTTGTTAACCGAGCATTCGAGTCAATGCTAAAGGAATGTTCGGGCAAGAAGTACCCCGATCTTCAAAAGGCTATTCAGACTTATATTGGTCAGTGCTTGGATCTTAAGTTTTGGTTTCCTTTTGTTTGGAGTTCAAATGTTAAGTGCGTTTAGTAAATTTCACGTTTGGAAGTCCGTTGTCCAACGTCGTTTTATCTTTTGCAGTCGCATTACTGAATTGTGAATGAGTAAATGATAATGGTTAGTTCTTTAATGACAATGTCTATGATAGATTGATCTGCCTTTGTCTTTTGAAGCTTGAATGTGTTACTGATTTTGCTTTTGCTGGTATTTACAAGTTTTATTTTAGCTTTTTGAGGGGGAAAAAGCATTGATTTTCTATACTGCGCTCAGTATCTCTCTCTCTGTCTCTCTCTGTTGAACTTGAAATCGGTTAAGCGTTTGGATCAATACCACCAACACTTGTTTCGATCTTTAAGATCAAAATTCAGCTCTTTAATCCCCATGTTTTTCAGTCATTTTCTCCTGTACTAGTTATCTATCTCCTAAGTATTAATAGTTTCAAACTTCATTTTTAAATTCTGTTATTTTTCCCTAGTATGAGTATAGTAATCATGATGGTGAGCTGATTTCTTGCATGTTTGTTTTATGTTTATGTTTTTTCAGATAGCACCAAAGCGTCAACTCAGCAATCTAAACCTGGTGAGACGAATCAAGCAGCACAATTGGCTGGAGCTGAGGGGTCTGTATTTGAACATTAATGTTAAACCAAATAAATATAATAATTTAAGATGTTTAATTGCAGCCTATTTCTTTTATTTTCTTGTGCAATCAAATTTGACATCTGTATCAGTTGTGTCCTGCCCTGGAAAAACCACAAGATGAACATATTGATTGTAATAAATCACCTCTATGCTCTACCTCTTCCTACATTAGTTACACCAACTGTACTTTAGATGTGTTCCAATTGTATGTTAAATATCAATTGGCAAACACACAACTTAGGACTCCTTAAGGCTGACCAAAAGTGATATAAATGTTAAAGTTGGTATGTGCAATTTACACAGCCATAATTGAGAATTTGAGTAAAGCTTTTGGATATATTTAGTCGTAACCCTTTTTATAACCTCTTTATCATCAAATTCCTCTTTCTCTCTCTCTCTCTCTCTCTCTTTCTATATGTATAAATAATGTGTCTTGCTAGCAAAATAACTGTCGAACTTATAGGACATATCATTTCCTACCACATATATCTTTATATGCAATTACGCACTTTCTGCAGTTGTTTTCTGAAAATTGAAGCTATTGTTATATAGTTCAGATGGTTGTACTTAACACAACTTGGTTGTAATAATTGAATTATGGTCGTGGTTGGTGTTTAGATTCTCTTATATGTACTTAAATATGAGTTCGTTAAATATTCTTTTTTTGCAGTTCACTTGAATCTGAAGATGGAGCTGCAAAAACTGGAATACAATCAGATCAGTTAAAAAATACTTCTGAGGCACCTGATGGGAAGCCAGTGGGATATAGTGGAAATATCACTGTTGCATTAGCAAATGCTGGGTGCACATTAGATGAAGCTGAAGTAGAGATTGTTTTGAATCCATTCCGTCTTGCATTTGAGACAAAGAATTTAAAAATCATAGAACCTGCTTTGGATTGTCTTCATGTATGTCAACTTCACTGATATATACTTATAGAATCTTACTTTTTTACTCATTGGAATTCTATGAGGTCCTTACATTGTATCAAGAAAAGCCAAAGCTTTAATACTTGCATATGTTGTTGTGTTGCATGGTCACTGATAATTTATTTTTTTTTTTTACAAATTCTGTAAGCACAGAAGCTTATTGCTTATGATCACTTAGAGGGAGATCCTGGTTTGGAAGGCGGTAAAAATGTCTCACTGTTCACTGACATTCTGAACATGGTTTGCAGTTGCGTTGATAATTCATCACCTGACAGGTGTGTATATGTGAATATTTTTAATGAACACTTTGGTTATTGATATGCTTTCTTGATGTGCATTACATCTTTGATGGCCATGCACAGTACTATTTTGCAAGTGTTAAAGGTACTTCTGACAGCAGTAGCATCTACAAAATTTAGAGGTATGTTGCTTGTGGAAAAAACTGAATCATTTTTAAATATCACTTTGGTTATTGAGTGGGTTTTCAGTTTTTTTTGGCTGTTTGTGCTTGTATCCGTGCAAAATTACAAATACATTGGTATTAGGGAGAAGTTGTGATTTTATAATAGATTTTGGTTTGGATGAGCTTTATGGTGGATTCATGTTTGATAAAATAAGGATCTAGGCTGGTTATGTTAAATTTATATGGTGTTCGGATTTGAATGCAGTTGATAACTAGTTGCACTTTTTCTTGGACAGCTAAAGTGTTTAGGATATTGAGTTTGTTTGGATGGATGATTAAGGAAGAATTTATTGATAAGTAGTTAGGCATTTAAGGTTTCAAGTTTCACCAATTTGGGATCGGCACGATGATGCAAATGCAGCAAAAAAACTAAGAAATTTGGTTGCTATGAACAATACTGAAGACCTTGGAGGGCAAAAGAGGAGGGAAGAGAATCAGAGAAAATAAAAATGCTAGTCTATACCTGCATAATAAGCTTCAATGACAAGTTTTTTATGATAATCTAATCTGATTCTTGAAGCATAATAACCATAGATAGACTTGATCAAGTTAAATAGTTGGATTTTACTCATATAAGGAAAGCAATGAATGCCACCTTTTGCTATTTTTAGTTGTGATTATGCCACCTTTTGCTGTTTTTAATTGTGATTTTGTCATGTTAGGCTATCTCCTTCAACTTTGTTTAGAATCATTCTTACTAATAATTTGTGGTATCTTATGTATTGATTAGTTACTTCTATTCAACTTTATTTAATCGTAAAATACATATGTCAAGTATAATACTTGCCTATGCACACACACATGTGCCTGCAAACATCCATGATATTTGATTGTAGGCTAAATGTATATGATATAACTTTGAATTATGCTGCTGAAAAATCTGTCTTAAGTGCAGTACATGGGGAGCCTTTGCTGGGAGTTATCAGAATATGCTACAATATTGCTTTGCACAGGTTCTTGTTATGTATTATCTGAATACTGGTATAATATCAACTTGGAGTAGCACTCATTATTTATAGTTTGGATGTGTAGCAAGAGCCCCATAAATCAAGCAACGTCAAAGGCAATGTTGACACAGATGATCAGCATTGTTTTCAGGAGAATGGAAAATGATCCTGTATGGAAAATAAATTCTTGTAATTGTATATATGTCTCTGTGTGTGTGAGTATGCTTTGTAAGATAAGGAGAGAAACTATTTGGTACTGTTTGTAACTAATAAAGCCTGTAATGTCCAACAGCAAACTCAGGTTTCTACTTCATCTAGTTCTGCTGGAAATATAGAACCCACTTCAGAGGAGAAATCAAATGCAAAAGATGAAGAAACTGTGGCTGTGGACCAAAACGAAGAAGGAATGAGTTTGGGTGACGCACTTGACCAGATGAAAGAGACATCAATTGCATCTGTTGAGGAACTCCAGAATCTTGCTGGTGGTGCTGATATCAAGGTATATCTTTTCATCTGTTATCTTATTTTAAATTTCTTTAAAAAGAATAAAAGATTTATGATGCTTTATAAATTATTAATGCCTTTTATTTTCCTTTATCGTGTCAAAATTTATTTCCTTACATTTAGTATGTTCAAACTGTTGTTTGTTGCTTTTGCTGAAACTTGTTTGTATAAAGTTTTTCCTTCTGACAAGAAGATACTTTTTATATGTTATGCAGGGATTGGAGGCTGTTCTTGACAAAGCTGTGCAAATTGAAGATGGTAAAAAAATAATAAGGTATGGTTATTAAGACTTCAGATACCACTTTTTGATGTCTTTCTCACAATGTTTAAACCATGACCATTATCTATGTATGAATAGTCAATTTTAAGTCAACACTTTTAACTTTATGAATTTCCACTATCAACCTTCAGAATTGATTTCAATGTTTGCAATGAGTTTCAAATAAAAAAATAAAGAGATTATTTTCTCAGTTAAATAAAATGTTAAATTTTAGTCGGAATGCATATCTCATTCATCTTTTCACCCCCTCTCTTTCTCTGTCCTTCCTCATCTTGTCCATCCAGGAATACTAATGACAAAAATTATTAGCATTAAAAACATATATGTATATCCATCTACACCGTCATTCATGTTTCTTGGTCACTTATGCTCTAGAAGCAGATTCTGCATCTACTAGCAAAAGAAAAATGGTATTGTGCAAGTGGTGATCAGTCAATGGTAAAGCAAAAGTTTTTTTTGGGAGAATGAAATGAAAAGGAATGGGTAGTTGGACAGATATATGAATACTTGGTTTGGAGAGGCAAAGCCTGTTTTTAGGGAAGGAAAGACCAGAGGAATATTTAGGAGGAGAGAGGGGCCATACTGCCATAGAAGAGGAAGAGTCTGGGCTGCTGGATTCTTTCGTGGTTATGTTTGTGATTTTGCATTGGAGTTTTGGGCTATTAGATACTATTGATGCGGGACTTTTGGTAGTGTTGGTATGGCATTTGGGAGGGCTTGATATAATTTGAGATTTAAAAGATGATGTTGGTGTGGAGAGAAACCTGAACTTCTATCTCTTTCTTGGCTTTGGCTGCTCAGTGGTGGTTATGTTGGTGGACTTTTTATCGCAATGTCACTGCTACTATGTGAATACTGTAGTTTCTTGCAATTTAATAATTTATGTGCAAACCATCCTTCTATGTGAATACTATGTGAATACTATGTGAATACTGTACTTTTTACCTGAGAGCTTATTTGTTAGAGGATTAATACAGCCGACCCCAACTTGTTTGGGAATAAGGTTTTGTTGTTGTTGTTGTTGTTGTATGTGCAAACCATCCTTCTCCAACTAGTCAACTTTGTAACGGCCCAACCTAGGTTGCTATTGGTGCTGGGGATTGGACCCCCTAGAAAAAAAAAAATAGAAGAATAAAGAACTCTGATTAACCAAAAATTTTCTTTATTATTCATTGACATAATAATTCCATTTTTCAAACTATTATAGATAACTCTATTTGGTGATCAAAATGTGCATTAACAATATTATCATTAACCTATTTTAAGATTTACACAAGTTAACCATTTTAATTCTTATTGCTGCTCCTAATTCCTATGCACAAGTCAACACTCATTTCATAGTGGTAATATAAACATAAGATTCAAAATGAATCCAACAGAGACATAATACACTTGGCAAGCACAGATTGCAGTCTCCAATTACATTACATGCCCACAATGTACATGAGCTACTACATAAAACTCCAAGTTAAATTCTCTTTAGAATCATTCTTGTTCTAGTTCTGATCACCTGAAAAGGGATGAGCTATAAAGGCCATGAGTGGAAGCAGGGAAAATATGTTAAAAGCATAAAATAGATTCTTTTTTTTAATCATATGTGTATGAATCATGCACATGAATTTTTATATAAGATAGCCATATCACCAATTATCCCCTCTGTACATAAACCAATAAACCTGCAATGTGCTACCCTTTTATTATTTCAACAAATGAAGAAACAAGTAGAAAGAGGGAGAGAGAGAGTGTGTGTGACTGTGTGTGAGTGTAAGCTTATCTTTAAAACTCAGGATTGAAGTCAAGAAATCCCTTTAATGTGTGTGAGCTGCTCACTACACTTGTTAGAATCGTTCTTAGCTTTGTCCCAACTGAAATCAAGCATGCAAGAGGTCCCAAAATACATAGAACTTGTGCTTCTACTATGAGTTTGAGATTTCAGAAGAAAAGAGAGACAAATGGGCAAAGGAAAAGCACAAGTCTGAAATTTTCTTTCTAATTGGTTGCCACATCCCATTTTATACCCAACCGTAAAAAGGGATTTTCAATAGCTGGAAAATATACTTTTGGCTGCTTAAAGGCCTTTTGCCCATCCCTTCTCTTTTCACTCCAAAGTTCAAAGTCCAATCTCCAAAACATCTATTTTCAAAACCAACCTTCAAGACTCTAAGGTCAAATGCTAGATCTCAAATCCCTGACTAAACTAAACTTCCGGCTCAAAATCCCTTTTTTGCTTGAAGTTCCATTGGTGATAAAGATTCTGGCAATGGTTCTTAGATTGGTTTTGCACATTTCTTTTCTACCGACAGCTGGAGAGGATGGTGAAAAGAATGAACAGTGATGGCAGTTAGAGGCTTAGAGCTGCAATTAGGTGGCAGAGGGTTATCGTTTGGGCTGGTTATTGTCATCTTGGAAAGAAGACAACTTTTTCTGGGGTGTGCAGGGGAGTTGGGAGTGTTTGAGTTATCATTTTCTCTTTAGTATCTCATTGTACTTGGTAATAAATAGTAGGCCTTTTCTTTCAAATGTCAAATTAATTGTTAATATTGAATACAATCTTAGTTATTGGTAATTAATAAAATTGGCCAAAATTGATATTTGTGTTTTGCAAATGTCATGCATATGTTTTTTTGTTAACTAGGCTCAATTATTTTGCAATCTTTTTGTCTACTTGCCATTTTCACTTGTCACTGCTCAAGGGGGATTGATCTGGAGAGCATGAGCATTGGACAACGGGATGCTTTACTGCTATTCCGCACCCTTTGTAAGGTTGGTTTTCTCAACATGTCTTCACATTGTTATTAATACCTTCAAGGCATTCCAATAATTGTTTATATGTAATGTTTGTAGATGGGTATGAAGGAAGATACTGATGAAGTTACAACCAAGACAAGGATTTTATCTCTAGAGCTTTTGCAGGTGAAGTTGCTGGCCTTTTTTTTAAATTTCTTTGCATACCTTTATTATTATTTAAAGGATAATGAAAATAGGTCCCATAGTTTGGAAGCTGTGGGAAGTCTTTAGTTCTGGTTTTCTCAGTTTTGTGCTTTTGGTTTCAGCCTTTGTATTCCATGGTCCTGTATGTGATTGAATTGACATTTTGGTTCATTGAAGAGTCCAAGGTTAAAAATTGAAACAAATAAGCCATACAATGTATGAGACAAGTATTATGTGGTTACATCTACCTTACTAAACTAACGATTACCATGTTTTACAGTTACTCTAAGAGTAAATATATTTTGGTAGAAATTTACAGCATGCACTAGACTTTTCCTTTATGTGGGAGAAATTTATGACATATGTTACTTGTTCAAACTATAAGAATGAAATTCATCCTTTGCTTTAATGTTCTAAATGAAAAATATACCTTTTATTCCAGGGACTATTGGAAGGAGTTAGCAATTCATTTACGAAGAACTTTCATTTTATTGACTCTGTAAAAGCATATCTTTCATATGCTTTGTTGCGGGCTTCAGTTTCGCAGTCTCCTGTCATATTTCAGGTTTACTAAAATCTAATTATCAACTTCCTTTTTTTCTCCCCAATTTTACAAAATGTCTGTTGTGAGATTATTGTTTATCTTATGGTTGTGCTTTCCTTCCATGACAGTATGCTACTGGAATCTTCTCAGTACTTATCTCGCGATTCAGGGAAAGCCTCAAAGTATGTGTATTATAATGATTTGCTGAGATAATTGTTCTATGGTGACATTATTTCATTCAGTTTACTAAATATCTTTTATTTAGCTTATTTTTCATTTAGTCATGCTACAAAACTTTTCAGGGCGAACTTGGTGTATTCTTTCCCTTGATAGTTCTACGGTCATTGGATGGATCAGAATGTCCAATTAACCAAAAAATGAGTGTTCTTCGGTAATATTGTGTGGTTTTTGCATTTATGTGTTGTATATTACCCAATTTGTTATATTTTTTTGGTGTTAGCATTTTCTTCATCACTATGCCTATTTTGCTTATATTCCATTATCATCTTCTGATTCATTTTAATTTTGCAGGATGCTTGAGAAAGTTTGCAAGGATCCTCAAATGCTCGTCGATGTATATGTTAATTATGACTGTGATTTGGAGGCCCCAAACTTGTTTGAACGCATGGTATTATTCATTCTGTCTTCTATGCATCTAAATAGTTTAAACCTCGGATTTATGGGCCCTACAAACCTATTATGATTATAACAAAATTTCCCAAATTTTAATATTTCAGTTTGATTTGGTTTCTACTTGTATTTAAATCACAGTCGTAGGTAACGAAAATATGCATTAAATGATCATAACACAGGGACAGTCTATTGCTACGTAAATGATTTTGAAAATCTTGCAAAGTTAATGAAATTAATAGTTTTACGAATATAAGGAAACAAAGATGCACAACTAAATAATAAGGATAAGTACATTAAATAAAGATGAAATACAGCATTCTTAGACATAAATAGCATTAATTAATATATAACTAAAGTATCTATTTAGATAGTAAAGAACAAACAATATGCTTAACATTAATCAGCCTAAAAGTTTCTTTGATGTATTTTCTAATTGCTTATGTAAATAGTTTCAAAATTAGAAAAAAAACCTATACAATGGGGGAACTAATGCTTTATGCTATAAATATTAAATTTAACCAAAAACCTAACATCAGATAAAGTTTTCTTCAACAAATAGTCATAATCATTAATCAAAACCAAAAATATAAATAAGCAACTCACAATTTTTGGAAGATATAGATGTGTATAACGAGAAAAATAGTTTCTGATCTTAGCACTCTAGTTGATGATCTTATAGCTCAAGCCTCAAGGGACAAGAAGTGAAAGATTGTAGAAAGATAGAAAATTTAGATGAAAAATTGAGAAAGAGTGAGTCTCAACAGCTTATAATTCCTTGAACCAAAAATAAAGCATGAGGAAGAGCTGCTTCCCTCATCTGGACCAGAAAAACGGGTAAGGCAACAGACCCAGACCTCTAACATTGCCTAAAGCTCTTACAAGTGCCCATCTTCTTTTATATTTAAATATTGTGTGTCATGGTAATAGGAGCATAAAAGCTTGTTGATAATGGCTAGTATGTTATGTAGCAGCTTTACTTAAATCCATGATTTAAAGTTTTAAACTAACTAAAATTTCAATTCTTTTGGATTCTGATGGACTACAGGATCCATTTTCCTTGTGGGTTCAGGGATGCTTGAGGTTTAGAAGTGTCTAGACTTGTTACAACTTACCATTCAGTCACATATAGAAGGAAGAAGTGGAAATAGAGAGAGGAAGGATCCTAAAGGTAGCAAATTGGAGGGAAAAGGAAGCTAACTAGTTTTGGTGGGAAAAGAAGTTCAGTAGTTACAGAATCTGTTGGATGCAATTATTATAGTCAAGTGTATAAATAAATGAAATACCTGTAATAGAAAGGAAATTAATAATTCAATACAATCAAGCTATTCTCTCTCAATTCTTTATTTCTACTTCCATCTATCTCTCTTCTACCTTCTTGCTGTCTTTCTGATCTTCTCCCTCTCATTCTTCTCTCTTTTCTCTATAATATCTCTTCTTCTATCCTGTAGAACTAGAACCCTAATCCAAGGATTGCTACTAGCGCAGTCTCCTGTTCTTGTCAATCTGTGTTTCAAGAAAATAATATTTCATCATCTTCTTGCTTATCATAGGTAACCACACTATCTAAAATAGCTCAGGGGACTCAAAGTGCAGATCCAAATGCTGTTGCATCTCAGACTACTTCAATTAGAGGTTCATCACTTCAGGTAGGTTTATTTGCTGCTGTTTCTGACAAATAATTGGTAATTCAGTCTGCTATTTGCTGCAGTTATTTGTTTATTTATGTTGTGCTGGTAAATTAGATGAAGATGTTGGATGACTCTTTCTTCTTTCTTTTTTCCAGTGTCTAGTAAATGTGCTTAGATCACTGGTTGGCTGGGAGAAGTTATGTAGAGAAAATGGAACAAAGATTAAAAGAGTTCAGTCTCTTGAAGAAGAGCTTTCAGCTGGAGAATCTGTTGAGATAAAGGTTAGGGAAGATGTGCCCAATAACTTTGAAAAAGCGAAGGCTCACAAATCTACAGTGGAAGCTGCTATAGGAGAGGTGATTGATCTTGTGTTAATTGTACAGCTGTGATTGAACAAAATTTTGATATTTAGAATTTGTTCGACTTACCCTTTATAGTTGTTTGAGGTACATTATAGAGGCTAGAGACTGAAAATTATATTATATTGCAGTTCAACCGGAAGCCAGTTAAGGGTATAGAGTATTTGATATCAAATAAGCTGGTTGAAAATAATCCTACTTCAGTTGCTCAATTTCTAAGAAATACTCCCAATCTGGACAAGGTGAAATTCTTGTTCCCCATAATGGTATTTTTTCTGTTGATTTGTATTTGTAACCATTGATCAATTTGCAGGCAATGATAGGTGATTATATGGGTCAACATGAGGAGTTTCCCCTTGCTGTCATGCATGCTTATGTTGATTCAATGAAGTTTTCAGGAATGAAATTTGACATGGCAATCCGGGAATTTCTTAAGGGATTTCGACTTCCTGGAGAAGCTCAAAAGATTGATCGCATTATGGAAAAATTCGCAGAAAGGTATGGAGGTATTCATGCACTGGTTTGTGTTTATATGTAAGCTCACTCATTCTTATTCCTATTATTGTATGTGATGTGTTTTTTGTTTGCTTATCCTAAGTGATGCACCATTTCATTTTTGTGACATTGTGTGCTTGGATCCAATCTTGCCCACTTTAATGGATACTCAGGATTTCTACTGGTTGAAGTTCTATCCCTTCCCATTGTCATGGTCAGTAAACTAAGTAGGACCTGTGGCACCCTGTCTATATTCTAATGCAGGCTTGAAGGCTGTGTTTTTTTCCTTCTTCTCCCTTATCATGCATCATTATATTGATGAATTTCTGATATCATCTAACTTGTATATTACCTTTAAATTCAATATTTAGATTTTTTTTATCAGAGTTACCCTGTTGCTGTTTCCTTCATGTTTTATGGACATGGTAGAGAAATGAATAATGTAGCCAGATAATCTGCACAAATACGGATTTTGAGATTTGTCTTTGATCTTTTGAATGCTAACTTGGGAACATGTTCTTATTTTTGTATTATTTTTATTTAGTGAATAAATATTTATTTTTTCATTATCCAGTTGATGAAGATGTGGCTCTGGGTTAGGATTCTGTACATGCACCCAACTTGCCCATTCCTTCCAGTAGTTAGTGATTTTTTTTTTTTTTTTTTGTGTTTTGTCTCTGGCAGATATTGTGCAGATAATCCAGGTCTTTTTAAAAATGCGGATACTGCATATGTTCTTGCATATGCAGTCATAATGTTGAATACTGATGCACATAATCCAATGGTGTGGCCTAAAATGGCCAAATCAGATTTTATACGTATGAATGCCATGAGTGATGCTGAAGATTGCGCTCCAACAGACCTACTGGAAGAGATCTATGATTCCATTGTTAAAGAAGAGATAAAAATGAAAGATGATGCAGCTGCTATTGGGAAAAGCAGACAAAAGCCAGAAAGTGAGGAGAGAGGCCGCCTTGTCAGTATTCTAAATCTTGCTCTGCCCAAAAGAAAGTCATCAACTGATGCTAAGTCTGAAAGTGAAGCTATAATTAAGCAAACACAAGCAATATTCCGGAAGCAAGGAGCAAGAAGAGGAATTTTTCATACTGTACAACAGATTGAAATTGTAAGGCCTATGGTTGAAGCTGTAGGATGGCCTCTACTAGCCACTTTCTCTGTGACCATGGAGGAAGGTGACAATAAGCCAAGGGTTGTTCTCTGCATGGAGGGATTTAAAGCTGGAATACACATTACACATGTTCTAGGAATGGATACCATGCGTTATGCTTTCTTAACATCTTTGGTCCGGTAGGTCCTTTTTTGATCATCACTTTATCTATTCATTCCTTTCCTTATCTTACCTTTTTATGTTGTCTATACTGCAATAACTGTGATTCTGAATCTTACTTTTACTTTCTTTTTGCAAATCATTGGGTTAGTATTTTCAGTCACCAGAAAACTGTTTTATGAACATGACATTTAAGCTTATAAAATTGTATGCCAGATTTACTTTCTTGCATGCCCCAAAGGAAATGCGCAGTAAAAATGTAGAAGCATTGCGGACTCTGCTTTCACTGTGTGACTCAGAAACTGATTCCCTTCAAGACACATGGAATGCAGTTTTGGAATGTGTTTCTCGGCTTGAATTCATTACTTCAACTCCTGCTATTGCTGCGACTGTCATGCATGGATCAAATCAGATTTCCAGAGATGCTATTCTTCAATCCCTAAGAGAGCTGGCTGGGAAACCTGCTGAGCAAGTTTTTGTCAATAGTGTTAAATTGCCTAGTGATTCTGTTGTAGAATTCTTCACTGCACTCTGTGGCGTGTCAGCTGAAGAATTGAAGCAAACTCCTGCTCGTGTATTCAGTTTGCAGAAGCTTGTTGAGATCAGCTATTACAATATGGCGCGTATACGTATGGTATGTCCTTTCTCAACTAAAAATTATAGTCTACCATATCGATAAGTGGCGAGTCATCTGTGATTATTTGATGCATTTGGTAATTGGCCGATGCACTTATTAGCTGCTTTCAGGTAATTATACTAAAAATAAAAGTTTGAATTGAAGATCTTCATTTTACAATGAAAAACTAAATCAAAATAACTACTCATTTTAGTTTCCTTGATTGCATAATTTCCAAACTAGATTTTGAGTTTTATAGTATTGAATAATCAATAATTGGATTTGGAGGAAAATCAACTCTTTATCTTCTTTGATGGTATCAATAAGAGTGAAATTTTAAGCTCAATGCTTTCCTTCACTCTAAGAACATCGGAATATATAAAGACAACAGGCTCTTCAATTCACATGATCAAGAGAATTATCTAAATTTTCTATTTCTATTCTTTCCTCTGTGGTATGTTTATCTTCTTTCCCTAGGATAAATTTCTCTTACATTTCTGGCTTATCCTTATCGTTTTTTCTCTAGAGTAGGTTCTTCAGAATATTCCAGTTCAACGTTATCATCTTGGGTGTCAAAAAGCAAAGTCTCAACAACCAAAATTTTTTATTCTTCAAATTGCATTTCATGTTCTTCATTCTGAAAATGCTTGCCTTGAATACTTTTTGAGTTATAATTATGTTTTCGATAACTCTTGATTATGATTCCAACTTTGCTCAATACTGCCCAACCAGCATTTCTTAAGGAACTTCCCACCTTTTCTTGAGAATGAATATTTGAGCAAGCATCGTAAGCTAAATAGTTAGAACTTATTTGTGCCTCTGTAAAGGATGTTTTCTGGTGAAGTGATGTCTCTCATAATATGTTTAGGGATTCAAAATTCATAGAGTAAGTCAGAAGAGTAAAATTTGTCACCACTGTATTCATTGGTTATGTAATATCTCATTTAATTGTACCTTATAGGAGTCAGTTTTAGTTTATAATATTTCAATTTCAGCCAATGTAGAATCTCAGTGAAGACAAATTTGTTTTTTGGTTGAGCCTCAAATAATAGTTTCTGCCCACAACAAATTACGGATGTCAAAATGGAATCAGAACGTTGAAAATTACTAGGTAGGGATTCTGCCAAATATTGCTGACATGATGTGGAAGGAAGCAAAGCAAAAGATTAGGTGCAGACGAGCAGAGCAGAGGTGTGGGATCATTGGCTGGGAAGACAGTTTGGATTTGATCTGGCTCACTGGCGCACTTGGAGAGCAGCTATCTGTCAACAGGAATACACCAATTGGAGACTGGTGAAACTTTAGTGAGGAAGGCTAATTACTAGCAGTAGTTGACTTCATTTATGTTTGAGCCCAACAGAAATTGGGATCTGTAGTGACGTCTGGTGGTTGGAGCTAAACTGGAAGGTTCATCCAGTGATGTATAGTTGATTGCTAGTGGTGGTGCATTTGTTTGATGATCCAACAGTAGTGGAATATGGATGACATTATTAAGGACTCAACAGAGGCGAAGAAAAAAATGGCAGAGAAAAAACAATAACACAAGAAGTCCACAAAAGCAAAAGCAAAATTTGTTCACTGACACCAAATTGATTTATAACGAATAGAAGTATAGAACACTAAAAGGTGTATGCAAAATGAGCTAAAAAATTCTATTAATTCTTAATTGTCAATAATAATAATAATCGCAATAAATGTAATAAATTTTATAAAAAAATGCCCAGATTACTAATTATACCTACTACTACTAGTATTAGGAATTCTAAAATAGAAAAGGGGATCCTAAACAATATAATTCTTAAATAGTTAAAATATAATATCCTAATTAAATTTCATGAAGAATAGAAAACTTAGTTTGTTAATTTTGCTAAAACTAAAAATCTGGATTAAAAATCTTAATTTTACAGTGAAGTAAAAGTCATTCCTAAATTTAGTTTTCGTCGACTGCATGAAATTCCTATTTAAACTTGTTAGTGTTTTAACTAACAAAGATAGGTTAATGTTTTATACTTTTGATTGTAATTAGTATGGTTTTCACCATCTGAATTGGTGCTCTTTTTCCATAAAATGTCAATATTAGTTTAGCATCAGCGCACCTCATCAGCTTATTTCTGTGAAACAATAATCTGCATGTTTCCAATACAATATATTACTGGCTAGAGATATTTAGATACATGAATTGCTAAATTTTGCAGCATTTGTACTTGCAGATAACTTTTCCTAGTATTCTCAATTCTTTTTTTTTTTTTAACCATTTTGATGCATATTATCAATTGCCATCATGCTAATACATACATTGACATTTTGCAGGTTTGGGCTAGAATATGGTCTGTCCTTGCCAATCATTTTATTTCTGCTGGGAGCCATCGTGAGGAGAAAATTGCCATGTATGCCATTGATTCCCTACGGCAGCTTGGCATGAAGTATCTGGAGCGTGCTGAACTCACCAACTTCACTTTTCAGAATGACATTCTTAAACCATTTGTTGTTCTTATGCGTAACAGTCGAAGCGATTCCATAAGGAGACTAATTGTTGACTGTATTGTTCAAGTATGCTTGCTTAGTTTTCCTGGTTTTTTTTTTTATTTGAAATGATCGTTAACCTCATAGTATATGAGCCTCTCACATTGTCTGGTGTCTACGGCAGATGATCAAATCTAAAGTTGGAAGCATAAAGTCTGGATGGCATAGTGTTTTTATGATTTTCACAGCAGCTGCAGATGATGAATTGGAATCAATTGTGGAAAGTGCCTTTGAAAATGTTGAACAGGGTAGGACACAAGATAACCTTTTCCCCCTCTTCTTGTGGATGTTTCTGTTTATTTCACATTTCTTTCTTTCTAGCATATCTAATGCCATAGACCTTTGCAGTTATCTTGGAGCACTTTGATCAGGTTGTTGGAGACTGTTTTATGGACTGTGTCAACTGTCTTATAAGGTTTGCCAATAACAAAACTTCTCATCGAATAAGTTTGAAGGCTATTGCACTCCTACGCATATGTGAGGATCGTTTGGCAGAGGTTTGTGATTTAACTTTTCAACTTATGTCAATTAAATGATTTTTTGTTAGCTTCATAGTTTTTCATGGTTTTGAACTTCTGTTATTTGTGATTAGGCTTTATATTTCCAGTGGGTGCTTTTCCTTTTGCATTTCCCTCCTTTTTCCTTTCCTGATTGGCCTGTATATGTTGCAGTAGCATTTCAATGGGATATTAGAGAAATTGCCTGTAATTTTTAAAGTGCTGTGCAAAATTGTCTACTTGCATTATATTCTGCTAACTGGTTCTTTTGCTAACTGAACGCTCTTGCAACTGTCTATAAATCTTTGCTATGTAGGGTCTTATACCTGGTGGAGCTCTGAAGCCTATTGAGGATAATGTTGATGCAAATTTTGATGTGACGGAGCACTATTGGTTCCCAATGCTAGCTGGTTTATCAGATTTGACATCAGATGCGAGACCTGAGGTTAGAAGCTGTGCTCTGGAAGTTCTGTTTGATTTGCTGAATGAGAGAGGTAGCAAGTTTTCATCATCATTTTGGGAGAGCATTTTCCATCGTGTGTTGTTTCCCATTTTTGATCATGTGAGACATGCTGGAAAGGAAAGCCTAATCTCTTCTGATGATGAGTGGTTTCGAGAAACCAGCATTCATTCACTTCAGTTGCTGTGCAACCTTTTTAACACATTCTACAAGGTATTAGTGGACTTTCTTCTCTCTTTTTTTTTTTTCTAAATACATTTTGATATCTGTTACAAGGAGTTTGAACTGTTTCCCTGTCATAACTCCTAATGGATATTTAATTATGATGTTAATAGGTAGTACATGCATAAAGGAAAATCATAATATGCCATATTTGAATGACCGTAATGTGTTATTTTTGAACAATGTTCTTTATTAATAGTATCACTCTTGAAATTGATATTACTGCATAAATCTTAGTGGAACAATAAGGGTTGAGCCCATACATGATTGGGAACTGCCTACACTATATGCAAGCTGTGGACAAAGTTGCAGTGGCTAAGGTAGATTGTAAAGAAAATCATTACATGATTTGACAAGCTCATCAACAGATTGAGCTATCATTTACCTTACTAACAAGTTCTGATAGCTGTAAAAATAAGACCTCCTTTAAGATAATGCCATGTTTATGCAGCCCCAAGTAGAACGCGGTGATCAGGTCGACAATGAATGGGCCCGTAATTTTTTTATTCTTGATGATGGGCACTTCAATACAAGATATTAGGGTATTTACAGAGTTCTAAAATAGGACTCCATAATTTAGGAAGAAAATTTCTACCAAAATGGTAATAAACTAATCCTAAATAGAATAATATTTATAAACTAATCCTAACTCGAGTACGATTTACAAAATAACTTCCTAAATAAAATGAAAGACTCTTAATACTAATCTAGAAATAGTAGTAAAGCTAAATAGGATGTTTAAAAGAGAGAATTCCAAAACAAAAATAAATAAATAAATAAAAATAACAAACAGCTGTGTACAGCTGCTGCTGGTATTATGCAGCCTTCCTTTTGGGCACTTCGTTCCCCTTTCCTTGTTTGCTTGTCTTGTTGGTTGTCACTTAATTTCTCCACATCACTATGAGTATTAAATGCCTCCCCAGGAATATCATTACAATATCTTGGTGACATGACTCATGCATGGCTCCATAAGAAACTTTACTCTGACACACTGGCAGATGAGGTATCATGATTGGATAAAGCCCTCCCTTTGCTATAAATACCCACTCCTTCATTTAATGGAGATCAGAATGGGGATGAGAAGTAGAAAGAATGGGGATGAGGAGAGAAACAGAAGCAGAATAGGGATGAGAGAATAGAAAGAGAAGGAGATGAGAAAAAGAGAAGATATAGAGAAATATTATTGATTTTGATTCTTTATTGCCCTGTACATAGGCAGGTAATCTTTTTTATATCGATAACTAGAGATAATTGCCTCCTAACTAGCCCCCCTCATTCCCTTCAATTTCTAGATTGATTATTTCCTTCCAATTCATCTCTATTCTCATATGTAACACAACCCTACTAACCCAGGCCACCTTCTTTAATACTCCCTAACCCATATTTCCTAAATAAAGCTTGGATCCTCATCCCCATCCTTCATTTGTATCAAAGGTTAAGATAATCATGAATTAAAGCTTTAATAATCAATTAAGGTGTAGTCACCAAAATACTTAAACCTTCTTCCATTTACAAAGTTTGGCAATTTAGCATTTAGCAGTATTTGTAAAATTGATTGTAATTTTGCCAACATTATGCACGCAGACATGCATACTGAAAGAAAAAGTTTTTTTTTTTGATATTTTTTTCCTTTACCCAAAATAACCCATCTTTTTGCCCCTTTCCCTCTACCCACGCTGCCTCTTTCCCCTCTCACTCTCCCTTCATTCCTGCTTTTATTTCTCTTGTTATCCAGCACAAACACACCCAAATTGATGAATGTGTAGAGAGATTCCTTTAAAGAAAGTTCTCCTGCGTGTCAAGTGTATCACTTTCGATTGGAACAATATTTGTTATTCCTGCCTAAAAGATCTAGCCGCAATTGTTGATTTCTATATACCGTTGCTTCATATTAAATCCTAATTCACTGATCTTTTACTTTCTGATCCAACTGGCAGAACCAATTTTTCTCAGAGATCGTTTTGATCTATTGTTATATTCTTTATTTATTACATATCTGCATCTTCTCATAAAGCTACGAGAGTTGCACCATATTGGTGTTTAATGATTTAGCACAACAACCATTCCATGTCATAGGATCCATATTTTATCTTAAGTAATTGCAATCTATAGGCTGTTAGCTCTGAACGAAACCCATGAGACCCTGCATTTAGTCCTTGTGAGATCCATGACTGGATTGGATGAATGCTTAATATTAAAATATTCGTTGTACCATCTTTTTGGACTTCTGATGAAGAATTTGTGCAAAGTGTAATGTTTGAAACCAAATGAGACGCTAAGACTTCATTAGAGACAGTGTACAATAATGGAATTAGGTAAGAATGCTGAAAGGTAATGTTTAGCATGTTTGTTTATGTATTTCCAAAAGAACATGCGGTGTAGAATTGTCATAAATGGCCATGCAATCTTTTGAGCGATTATCATCTGAATAATGCAGAAAATATTGTGCTTATATATTTTCTTTAAATTATCAATTTCCTTCATACCTTTATGCAGGAGGTGTGCTTCATGTTGCCTCCACTTCTGAGTTTGCTTCTGGACTGTGCAAAAAAGACAGATCAGACTGTGGTTTCAATATCTTTGGGAGCATTGGTACATCTGATTGAAGTTGGAGGTCACCAGTTTAGCGAGAGTGATTGGGATACTTTGTTGAAAAGCATAAGGTGCATGCCTTAATATCTGGGTTTGTTTACGTATCTGGTAGTCTTTGTGTTTATTTATGACTAATCAGTGGTGTTTTGGCTGCTAGAGAGGCTTCATATACAACACAACCACTTGAGTTGCTTAATGCTTTGAGTTTTGAGAATCCAAAAAGCCCTTCATTACTAGTTATGGATTCAGAGGTCATTACAAGTGATGTTGCAGCTAACCATCAGTTTGTTGTCAGTGATAATGGAAAGGTATCTGCACTGGCATCTCCAAGTAACACTAATCTCATTGGAGGGAGTCCTAATGCATTTGTCTTGCCGGATAACAGACAAGAAACGGGATTGCAAAGCACTTCGGATCAATCAGAAGGTTTGTTTCTCTAATGTTTAAATTATATTTTACTCATTATAAATAAAATAATCAAACAGATAAACAAAGTGCATTGGCATGCTGCTAGTATGTTCACAGCATGGATTGTCTGCTGAGGTTGGGTGAGCAGAATATTATGACTAGTGGGTCTAGACAGGATGATAAAAAGCCTGGATGCATCGGCCAACTGAATGTTTAGGGATGGATGACATAGAACCTGCAATTTCTGCTAATTCTTTGGCCACACGACTACTTTGTGCTTAGTAGCACCCTGTATACCAATCCTTTTGTACTATAGTCATTGGCACTACTTAATAGCTGGACATGGTTATTCTTGTAGGCCTTCCCTCACCATCAGGAAGAGCTCAGAAACCTGCTGAAGCTGCTGGTTTTCAAAGGAGTCAAACTATAGGTCAAAAAATAATGGGAAATATGATGGACAATCTGTTTCTAAGGAGTCTCACCTCCAAATCCAAGGCACATGTTTCAGATGCCTCAATGCCATCATCTCCGGTTAAGGTATTCAGCATTGCATTTGCTCTTTGAGAAGTAAATGTTAACATTCTAGAGGCTGTAATGAATTTAATATTCCTAGTAAGATCTGCTTGTATTTCTAGGTTTTCTACTTCTGACTTGGTTGGTTGCTTTCATGCGTTCATACTTGAAAATCCTGCACTGTATTTATACAAACTGAGGATGTTCACTGAAAGAGAGAGTATCAAAAGTCAAGCATGTTCACCCATCTTTGAGGGTGTTGGAAAAACCTGAATACATCATGCTATAAAAGCCTCTTAATATTTATGCACGAGATTGTTAGGTGTTCCAATCATTGGTACTGATTTCTTATGTTTTTAATCTCCATTGCACTTTTGGGTTTTTAAATATTCTCCACTATTAAAACTGTGGACAAGATTTAAGCAAAAATCATTACTTCATTTGTGATGTGTTTCAAGTATGGACCTTCCACTGTTTCTCTAAATCTCTTTTCTTCATGTGATTGCTTAGGTTCCAGAAGCTGTGGAGCCTGATGCCAAAGATGAGGAAGAAAGTCCTTTGATGACAACCATTAGGGGCAAGTGCATCACTCAGTTATTACTTCTTGGTGCTATTGATAGTATTCAGGTATCCAATATTGGTATTTATGTCCTCTTTTTACCATTTCTTTGCAAGCCAGTTTTAGATTTCTGTTATCCAATTAAATCATATGTATGGTTACTTCATCTGTATTATGAAAGCTTGTCTCCCAGAAGAGTTTTACCAGTTCTTTAAATCCAAATTCCTTCCTCCTATCTAGTCTATTTAGTTATTGTGGCATGAGTTGTAGCTGGGGGAAAAGAGGAGAGGTTTTCTGATGCATCATTGAATCTTCTGAATTGTGAGAAACATTTTTTCTTTTCTAATCATAGTATCTTTCTAAAATTTGCAGAAGAAGTACTGGAGTAAGTTAAAAGCACCACAAAAGATTGCTATAATGGATGTTCTATTATCCATGTTAGAGTTTGCTGCTTCATATAATTCATATCCAAACCTCAGAATGCGAATGCACCACATTGCTGTTGAGAGGTGGGGAATAAGTTCTTTTGCAATTTAGTTTTCTCCATCTCTTTGCTGGGTTTGTTTTTCTTAACTATTGTTTGTTAGTCTGTGTTGGAAGAAAAACATGTTATAATTAATTCATCTTTGGACAGGCTGCCTTTAAACCTTCTTCGTCAAGAATTAGCAGGAACTAGCATATATCTGGATGTATTGCAGAAAACAACTTCAGTGTCACATACCAACAACGGGCAACTTGTGGAATCTAATGTTTCTGAGGATGTTGATATTGCTAGTGTCCCTGAAGATGCTACTGGGGATGAGAAACTTGAAGGAATAGCAGAAGCAAAATTAGTTTCTCTCTGTGAACAGGTGCTCAAGGAAGCATCTGATCTCCAGTCCTCTGTGGGGGAAACTACTAACATGGATGTTCATCGAGTTCTCGAGTTACGGTCACCGATCATTGTCAAGGTATGATTTATACATATGGAGCTTTTGGCTTGTCAGTGATAATATAATAGTTTACGGCAGCAGACTTATTTCCTGTATACTTCTCTTTATATGGTATTTCTTCTTATCTTTGCAACAAGATGATTACAACTCCTAGGTTTCACATCACATGTGGGTGAAAATGTGGTAATTATTATTTTCCATCATTGTTGCAGTGACTAGTGAAGAATAATTGAATGATGATCCTCTTGATCTTCATCTTCCTGTATTGCCTGCTAGCATTTGATTAAATTTCACCCTCCCCTTTCTGGACTTGTTCAACAAATTATAATTTTCCTCTATATCCAACGTTCAAAGTTGATTTTACAAGGAGTGGTCTATGATCTCTTTAGTTTTCTATTCATGCCTCTGATGAAAATCTATTCACCAATTCCTTCATTACTGTTCAGTTGGTGATAGAACAGATAAAATGTGTACTCATTTCTTCACATTAATTTTTAGATGCTGCAGTGTTTATTGAATTTCTCTGTCATTTTGATCTTTCAGGTGCTTAAAGGCATGTGCTTTATGAACAAGGAGATTTTCAGAAGACATTTAAGAGACTTGTACCCTTTGCTTACAAAACTTGTATGCTGTGATCAGGTATCTTCAACTTCTAGAATGAATAGGCATGGTGGAAAAGAAATTATCCTCCACTTTCTCTTCTACCTAAAGAGATTTATTTCCTTGCGTGATTTATCACTCTGTTATCAACGACTAGCAAATTGCTTCTGTTTGCTTGAAGAAACTAATCCACACATTGTCTTCATTTAGATGGAAATTCGTGGAGCACTAGGAGATCTCTTCAGGGTGCAGTTAAAATCTCTGCTACCATAGAAGTTCTTAATCCTATCTCGGCATTCTCCCAAGGAATGATTTTCAGCGATGCTGCACATTCCAGTTCTGGTTGTCTTGGCTTTTCAGCTAATTTTTCAGTGCATTTCTACCGACGTTTCTTTTGCAGATTAAGTACCTGTTATGCCATTGTTTGTGTAAAGATTTTAGGAGGAAAAGAAGATGTAGGAATTGTTCTTGTATCAATTTTGTCTTCTGATATATGGAAATTAGTTTTCGAGATTACTCGAGAAGAAAGAAGTACACCTCACCCATCTCCATGGGCTTCTTCTTGTGCTTGAGACGTTGGTACTTGTAGCCTTGGAGGCTAAGTAGTTTGAATTAGCCAAATTGCCAAATACCTTATGGATAGCATGGCTATAGAAAATTAAAGCTAAATTACAATTAGTTTTAATAGAAGTTATGCCTGATAAACCATTCAATTTGTAAATTGTAAGGTTTTTGATATTTCAACCGATTACTTGATTCTTCAATTTTTTTTTTATTTATTAAATGAAATTTATCATAGACAAACTTGATCGTAAAAGGTTCCATAAGCCTTATCTTCAATTTAATCTTATTTTCAGATTCCATGTATGTAACATGTGTCCCAACTATAGATTTCCGATCTCAACTATTGGTGGTCTTCGGAAAAAAATTAACATGTGATGACAATTAAAAACATCCCAAAAATCAAGATAGACGATCTTCAAGAGAAAATGCATACTTTGCCTTCCCGTTTGAGGCTTACTCGCTCACATTCACGGGCAAGCTAATCCAGAGACTTGAAGCAATATCCCCGATACTGCTCGGAAATGGCACGCACAGAATTGGCCAAGCTTAGACCGCTCTGAGCGAAGTATTGAAGTGAGGCTCTGCCGTGTCAGCTTAAGGCTCGTTCTTTTAGGGCGATCCAAGTGACACATTGTAGTTGTGGTTTAAATATCATGAACTGAAAGATGTCATTGTTTAATATGTGTTGGAATAAAAGCAGTTATCTTATTAAGATAAAGGGGTCACCTAGGCTGAGTAAAGTAATTTGACAAACACGATTTCCATGGTTGTCGATAGCCACTCAACCAATCTTTTTCCTGCATCGTCCAATTCTTTAATATCATAACCTGAGAGAAATGGTATTAGTTAGCCAACAAAGAAGCATTGCACAACAATCAACAAAAAGATTCGTCAATGATCAATTGTCCTTTGCATTCTTTTGGCGACAAATAAGCAAGGAAATCTAGTTGTCACTTGAGAATCAACTCGCTATGGCCCAAGAGAGGGGGAAAAAATAGCAAAGAATATTGCGAATCATGACCTGATGTTGGATCATCTCTACAACTTGGTATTGCAATTAGGGATTTTCATTGGTCTTGGATCATAAATAGTTCACCTAATATCAATTTAAATAAAAAATTCACTTTAAAACACACAAAATTCACCCAAAAAAAAACCTCACTGGCACGTCTATATAACTTAATTGAAATTTAATAAATTAAAAAAAAAATTATTAGACACGGGCTGAAGTGACAGATCTCGATGGCTGGAGATCTAGACCTAAAGCTCTATTGCTGCTCTCCTAGCAGGGAAGAATCACAATTCATATCATCAATATGCATAACTTCATCGGACGCAACCTATCCACAAAACCCAAATAGAAACGGTCAAAGCGTAGCGGGGAATAAAGAGAGAGCTCCATACCGTCTCAATCTCATATAGATTTAGGACTCACTAATCAGAAGGTTACATTGTTAATGTTCTCAGATATATCAAACCCAAACCCAAACCCAATAGCTTTCCTTGAAGCCCTTTTGGTTGAAAAATAGAGGACAAAATCTATCTACATAAGTTTCTTCCTTCCTATCTTCAACTGGTGAAGGCCAAAGGATTTCTCCTATCGGAATGGTGCAGAGGACGGTTAATTAAGCAGCAAAACAACGGAGGGAGCCTTCGTAGAAAGAAACAAAGAAGAAGAAAACGAGAGAAAATTTTAAATATTTATATTATAAATACATCAATATATTTATAGCTATAGGCAACTATTTTGACTTTTTTTATTTTCAGTAACCGAATAAAGATAAATAAAATCAAAGGGGAATTGCATAATTTCGCTACGGTCTGGGCATCAAATATTATACATTCTTCTGAATTGTTGCCTATCGGGAAAAATATCTACGGACAAACGGGCATTCCTCCGATCATGGGTTTGCATCTAATTTAGCTTTACGTATTCATATCAATCTTTCCTCTACCCGGTGATATCGAATAGTGAGCTTTTGAGTGATTGAGGCAGTCTCAGGCTCCCTGCCACGAGCGGCATCTCTCCATGGACCCTTCAATAATGAAGCTCCTCGAAGAAGACGAGGTCTGCAACTGAATTTTCTGTCTCTGATATCCTTCATATTCAGATTGTAGCAAAAAATGTTTCCTTTTCTGTTTGCAGGACGAAACTATGCATTCCGGTGCTGATGTCGAGGCTTTTCAGGCTGCCCTGAATAGGGATATTGCAGGCGATTCGTCCACTTCTCAGCCGTCTGAATCCGGTGCGGTTTTCGATTTTGACTGGCACCTATTTCTCTGAATTGCTTTGTCTCATATAGAAAAGAAAATGTAATCGAGGGTTTTGCACTTTTGCTGTTTTTGCTTTCCTGTGTGGGACTTTGAAACAATTTTTACGGAATTCACTGCTATTTCTTTTGGTGGGAGTGGGGGTGAGCCGACTTTGCGAGATAAACAAGAGTGTTGTTATGCCCTAGTCATGGTTTCATTAGCTTCTTTGTTTGCAATCACTTTGTCAAGGTGCTAATAGTCTGTTGGAATTTTTGGCATTAGTTACATTGTTTCTTCCGCTTCAGATGTTTTATTTTGTTTGAATCAATCTTTAACTTGAGAATAGTTCATTTGCTGCAATTCCAAAGTTAGTTTTCAAGGGAACTTGTCGAATGATTTTCCCCTTTTCTCATGCCCATTGACAAGCACACAAATTGTAACAGGGTAAAAGTAACATCTAGGAACAGGGAGAAATATTTAGTGAATGATATGATCTCAAATGTTTCCTGTTGAATGTGCATGGGCTTTTCTTACGTTCATTATCTTTGCTTTGTGTCTTGCCTAACTGGAAACTTTTTGGTTACTTGTGACATGTGCAACTCAAAAGTACAGCAGGCTTGTCCCATGAAATCAATCAAACTCCCAGTCAACCATTTTCAAATTGGCAAACTGGCACACAAGATGAAAATACCAATGGTGCAAGCCAGCGTCAACAGCAGCAAGATCAACAATCATCTGTAATGGATCCAAAACAGCTTCATTCTGCCCCGGAAAATAAGCAACTAAATAATGATGTCACACAGGAATCCAGTCACCTCCTATTACATACAAAACAACCCCAAGATGATGTTCAAAAAGGGCAGGCAGAACAAGTTCCTCTTCAGACTCCTCGAACAACAGGGATGCAGATTTCAGAAAGAAATTCTATGCCACTTTCTGAACGTGATAAACTGCAAAATCCAGACACTGAATCTCAATACTCGAAGGCTAACATGGTTAATCAGCAGAATCAACAGACCATGGGCATGGAGCAACCTGGCAATGTTAAGAATCAAGGGAAGCAAATACCGTTTGTACGATTGTTGCCTGCCTTAACGCCTCATCTTGATAAAGACAGAGAGATGCAACTTCAGACTCTGTTTAAGAAATTGAGGGTGGGTCTCTGACATGAATTTCCATATTCTTATGTCTTTCATGCATTGGACTGGGTGCTTATCCTGATTCTTCTACTGGTGTTGCTATTAGAATAATGATATCGCGAAAGAACAATTTATCAGGCTTATGAGAAATATTGTAGGGGACCAAGTACTAAGGTTGGCAATAGCACAATTGCAGTCACAGGTAAAATTATAGAGTGGAATTGGTATATTTATGTGAACTCAAGTATCTTTTTGTTGATATCAAACTAAAAAAGAGATTTTCCTGTGCTTGCAGTCAGTTTCCAACCAGTCCCAGTTACAATCTCAAGCTTTTGCACGCCAACATAATGTGAGAACATCTGTCACTGCTACTGCATCTTCAGCAGGCCCAATGCAGGCTGATTCTAGCTTTCCTTCTTCGGAAAATAATGCTCCGAAATCTCAAGAGGTGCAACACCAGACAGATTCTCATGGAATACAAGCCAGCCAAATGCCTTCCTCCAGTGCTAGTATGGTCAACCAAGATAGGGAGCGGTCTTCAATTTCTGTGCCAGGGCATAGCAAGCAGCAGCAACATTTGCGTTTTCAACAGACTTCCTTTCCAGTTTATGGAAGTAATAGTGCCACTTATCACCCAAATGCTGGAACAAATGTCAACACTTCTGGGTCATCCATGAAGCCACAACCTCATGATTCACAAATGAGGCAAATTTCACATCAAACCATTGGTGCAACTCAAATGGGAGGTTCAACCCAGGCAATGAACATGTTGAGTGTTCGGAAATTTGAGAGGCAGAACTCTGTTGCTGATCCCAACAGAGTGCAGAGTGGTCCTATTTCTCAATATACAAACAAAGCAGCATTGCAACAAGGTTCAGTTCCATGGCAAGCATCAATGAATAAAGAGCAAAGTTCTGCCCCTTTCTCATCAACAAATTTTGTGAAACAAGAGCCAGTTGAACAAGCTATTGAGCAGCAGCAGAAATCTCAGTTGTCTAACACTCCTGTTGAACAGGGGAATGCAGTGCCAGGAAATTTGAAGGATGAATCTTTAGAAAAGCAGCCTTCAAAAGTTGGTTTCTCTGCACCTATTTGTACGGCGCCCTCAAATTCACTTTCTCCTTCCATTCCATCTCAAGTGGACTCAAATGTTCAGGTAATCTCGAATTTATAATGAGTGCGCTACTGCATTTAGTTTTCTTTTTAGGGTCTCAGTTCCTTTGCATTCTTTCTATTGTAATTTAAACCATGAAACTTTTATCTGATTATAAAATGACTAAGTATATGTATAAGAAGACCATTAGCTGTTTGCATGCAGTTGATAAAGTGGCTAAGTAGGTTGGTATTTGTTCCTCATAGAGTTCGTAGAGATGTGTCTTTTTCCATTTTTAAAGAGGGATTATGAATTATTTATGTGGTTGTCCAATTACATTTTAAGCTAATATTTATAGACAATGGAAGTCATTGGTGACAATGTGAAGGGAAATAAGTGAGGAGTGGGGGGTAGGGAGGGTAGATGAGGGTGTACTTCTAGTATACTACATCTGCGAGTTACCTATTAATGATGGGCATCTTCTTGTTTCTATATTGATCAGGCAGGTTCTCGGATCCCATCTGTAGCTGCTTCTGCTGGAGTTCATGCAAGGACACCTCCAAAGAAACCTTCACTTGGCCAAAAGAAGCCACTTGAAGCACTTGGTTCTTCTCCACCCATGTCAAGGTGAAATAGCTTCTTCTAAGAGTCCTTTCTATTAGGATTTGGAATTCTGGTAGCAAGGAATAAAAGGGAACTAGAAACACAAGGGGCAGAAATTAAGATGAGAGGGAATTTTTAAGAAATAAAAAATATTATATATTCAGTTTATAGTATTTCCAAAAGAGCTTTACTAACAAATAAAACTTGACGTGTTAGCTATCACCAGTCAGTTATGCATGCAGCTAGACTTTAAAATATTGTTGTAAATGGCCAGTTGATTTTCTTTCATCTTGATGAGTTGTTTTATTAAATCATCTTACCACATTTTTTTATGGGATTCTACAGTAAAAAGCAAAAAGTATCTGGGGCCTTTTCGGATCAAAGCATTGAACAACTCAATGATGTCACTGCTGTCAGTGGAGTTAATCTAAGGGTATGTTATGTTCGCCATCAAGTTTGTATATGTAGATGTGTGCACTAGTGAGTATTATGCACCTTCTCTTTATCTGCACAACCTTGTGACATTTTGCTTGTTAAAAATAGGAAGAGGAAGAACAACTATTCTCTGGGTCCAAGGAGGAAAGTCGAGTTTCAGAAGCATCTCGAAGAGTTGTACAAGAAGAAGAAGAAAGGTTGATTTTGCAGAAAATTCCACTGCAGAAAAAATTGGCAGAGATCAGTTAATATTCTGTCTATTCGTGGTTCTTGTCTTAGTTTCAACCTATTCATTTATGCACTTTCTGCTTTATGAAATATGCAAATATGAATAATATGGCTTAAAAATATTGGGTTTGTGTTCTAGTGGCTAAGTGTGGTTTGAAGAATATTAACAGTGACGTGGAGCGATGCTTATCCTTGGTGAGATGCTAACTCCTTATTTTTTATGTCATAAGTGTAAATAAAATGTTATGTTTACTTATGGAATTGAGTATTCTAAATATTTAGTGTGTGGAGGAAAGAATGTGTGGACTAATAAGTAATCTGATCCGGCAATCCAAGCAGGTCAGTTTTTATCTTGCATTTGAATTTATTTTGCTAGCGTTAGCTTGTCATCTTTCCTCATGCTTTCCCTAGTTTTGATTGATCTCTACAGCGGGTTGATGCTGAGAAGCCTAGACACCGGACTGTAATCACCTCAGATGTTCGACAGCAACTCTTGGCAATGAACCAGAAAGCTCGAGAAGAATGGGAGAAAAAGCAAGCTGAAGCAGAAAAACTTCATAAAGTTAATGAAGTGTGTACTTTATAATTATATGCATAGTATGACATGTTAAACTTTTGATCCAATTTGCAGGAATAAAAAGAATTACACAAGCAGAGATGAATTATCTCCATATTAATAATATACCTTTAAGCATGCTTTTCTACATGCTTGATACCTGTGGATGCAGCCTGAGGGGGATAATGGAGTTGAAGGTGATAAGGAGAAAGATGAAATTCGTATGAAAGCAGTGAAGGTATCAACCAGCTCATGTACCTTCATCTTTTAGCCAAATAAAGGAAATCTTGTTTAAGTACTTGTGTTATCATGTAGGCAAACAAAGAGGAGGATGACAAAATGAGGACAACAGCTGCAAATGTTGCTGCTCGAGCTGCTGTTGGTGGAGATGACATGCTGTCGAAATGGCAACTCATGGCTGAGCAAGCACGCCAGAAACGTGAAGGTGGGACAGAGGCAGCATCCAGTTCGCAGCCATCTAAAGATACTGGCCGCAAGTCAACCCCTGGAAGCAATGTAAAGGATAATCAAGAAGAAAAAAGGAGCCCTGCAGCTGCATCAAGTAAGTGTGACAACTAGAGGAGCATATGCACATCGTACTATATCATTTTGTTTTGCTTTCCTTTCACCTTACCTTTTTTTTTTTTTTTTTTTTTTTGTTCTTTCTATCAGGAGCTGTTAGGAAAATTGGAAGGCACCAAGCAAGTGTTCCTCATGTAAGTGTTGCTCGCAATATTACAGTTAAGGATGTAATTGCAGTGCTGGAAAGAGAACCCCAGATGTCCAAGTCTACTCTTATCTATCGATTGTATGAGAGAATCCGGTCTGATGCTTCAACTGACTAGAACAAGATTGAACCTCAAAATAGATTTTTTTTTTCTTACTTATTTTTTTTCTTTAGCATTTTGACTGGTGATAATATGTTAATCCTAGTCAGTGTTCTAATGTGCTTGGAGACATATCAGGTTCAATTATATGGACCTGGCTATTGTTGATTGGTTTAAAGGCCAAGTGCCTGTTCCACCAAGGATCAGTACTGTTAATAGTGATAAAACATGGCTGTTGATTTGTTGTTTTGCAGTAATTATAACACAGATAAAATTAAGATTTGAAGTATCTATTGTGACGTTAAGGTTGTTGTTTAATATATTGTTTCTGATTTGGCATGAAAACATAGTAATTTTAAAAGCAAGTGTGTACTATTAACTTAGAACCGAAATTAAAATTTAATTTTTATTCTAAATTTTGAAATTAAAAAAAGTTATAATTTTTTTATTTTATTCTTATTATTTTTTTAAAAAAACTGTATCAAAATTGGAACTAGACAGCTACTGTCCATGGCGATGACTAGAGTTGCCTAATGGCTGATCACCAAAACTGGGTTAAGATGAGGAGCCGAAAGCAGGGGGGAAGCAAGGCCCAAAGCCTTCTCTTGTCCATTCTTAAGCAGAAAACGAGCTTGAAATTCGGGTATCTCACTCGGATTAGGCAACATGCCTAGGAATAACGATGACAGGTTCCCACAAAGCTGAAAAACAAAGTGAAGATTAACAAAGAAACTTCAAGGCTCAGGATAACAATTTAATATATAAGAATATGGGGGTTTTTTTTTCGCCCATAGAAGACTCCACAAAATAACGTATAAGATGCACACTCAATTCCTTTCTTCATTTATATATTATCCACATCCTGCTCTTGAGCTCAATTGGGTTTTTCATTGGAATCCAGTTCCTTCCCTTTGTTAAATCTTTATGTAATTCCTTCCCTTTTCTTACCATAAAGGACAAGGTTCTATGCACTATCTGAATTCTAACTTTTTTCTGTATAAGTATTGTTAGAGAAACAGATATCCAAAGAAACTTAGGAAACATGGGTAATAGCTACTTGTTGTGCTTCTTCTTGCTGTGCTTTATTGGTGGTCAAGACCTGGTTAAGGGGGTAAAAGGGCTGGCATTCAACTGGGGAACGCAATCAACTCATCCTCTACAGCCTAACATTGTGGTACAGCTTTTGAAGGACAATGGTTTTAACAAGGTCAAGCTTTTCGAAGCCGATCCTGGGGCACTAAAGGCCCTAGGGCGTTCTGGTATCCAAGTTATGGTTGGGATACCAAATGATCTTCTAGCACCACTTTCAAGTAGCTTCCAGGCTGCTATAAACTGGGTGCAGCAAAATGTGTCCGACTATGTATCTAAACATGCGGTTGATATAAGGTATAAAAATAGAACTTTGAATCTTCCTTTTTAATATGCTTTTATAAAACTATTTGCTTATTGGACGTGTAATTCTCAGGTATGTTGCTGTGGGAAATGAGCCGTTCCTCAAGACCTACAAAGACACTTTTATTCATACAACATTTCCAGCATTGAAAAATATTCAAGCAGCCCTGATCAGAGCTGGCTTAGACAAGAAAGTGAAGGTTACAGTACCACTGAATGCAGATGTCTACCAGACTGATAATGGTCTACCTTCTGGTGGCAATTTTCGATCTGATATCCATGACCTGATGATCTCTATTATCAAGTTTCTCAGTGACAATAACTCTCCTCTCACCATCAACATCTACCCATTCCTTAGTCTCAATGCCGACCCCAATTTCCCCAAAGATTTCGCCTTCTTCAATGGCAGTGCTGCCCCAGTTGTTGATGGCTCCATATCTTATACCAATGTCTTTGAGGCAAACTTTGACACCCTCATTTCAGCTCTTGAAAAGAATGGTTTCTCATCAATGCCTGTCATTATTGGTGAAGTTGGATGGCCAACAGATGGCGACCCTAGTGCCAATGCAGAGTATGCCCAGAGGTTCAACCAAGGACTTCTCAATAGAATATTTGAAGGGCAAGGCACACCCAAACGCAAGACCCCACCTGATATCTACCTGTTTTCACTCATCGATGAAGATGACAAGAGCACTCTCCCTGGGAATTTTGAGAGACACTGGGGTATCTTCAACTTCGATGGAACTATAAAGTACCAATTGGATATAGGAAATGGTAAATCTCTAGTTCCAGCAAAAGGTGTAAGTTATTTGTCCAGGCAGTGGTGTGTAATGTCACCTGATGTCAGCATCACAAACCCCAATCTGACTAGCAGCATCAGCTACGCCTGCACCTACGCGGATTGTACAAGTCTTGGATATGGATCTTCCTGCAGCAAGCTGGATGCTAGACAAAATGCTTCTTATGCTTTTAACATGTACTATCAGACAATGGATCAGAGGAAAGGTTCTTGCTCATTTAATAACTTAGCAGTTGTTACAAATCTGAATCCATCTCAAGGTACTTGCAGATTTGAGATCATGATCGATCTGGGTAAGCACGAAACTGCCCCGCGTAGGTCACTGGCTGCGAAATCTCAAACGTCAACAATGGGTCTCATACTATTACTGCTCTTGATCATTTATGGCGCTTTCTGAGTTACAGTCACCGAGCCTGCGTCGATGTTCAGCCCCATCAGGATTCTTAGAGTTTTGTTATTCTGAAATTTTTAATTCTCCTGCAGCTCTGTTTCTTTACAAGCACCAATTGCGACATCAACGTAAATAAAAAAAGAAATCACGTATTCTTCATTTGCAAACATGTATATTCCTTTTCTTCATGCAAATAATTCTCGTTACTTCTAATGTGGCAGTAAACAATAGCAATAGATGGTAATTAAAATCTCATTCCAAAAGTCATTTCTTCATATCCTTCTGACAAAAATGAAAAATATTCCACATCCCTCCCCCCCAATAATGTTTCCATCTGAAAGTCAAACAGGTGATTACTCTTCCGATTATCAAGCTACTGATAAGCTCAATTCAGCAATTACTTTTTTAAAGTACTGGTTAGTGTTTTAATCTAGTATTAGAGATTGAGGATGTCCACCATGAAAAGTTACATTCTCTTAACTTTTAGCTAACCACTACTAGAACTGGCAGCTACTAAAATATCAAACAACTGCTAGAACAGCTAGTATTGCCGAGCAGAGGCTCAAATAACTAAATAAGAGTGATGAAACAAACTAAATTCTGGGAATTTTCAGTGCAGTTTTGCCACCAGAGGCCAATTCTTAAACATGAACCGAGTAAATGGCAATACAGAATCTGCTTTCGATGGAACAAAAACTCAAAGAAATGTGAAATGTGGACAAGGTAAAATAAATGAGATTGAAAATAATGACAATTCCAACATAAAATACATTGGTGAATTCTAAATACGACTCCCTCAATTGTAAACCATATACTTTGGGGTTGCACTGAACTTCTGATACCCCTTGATCACCTTGTTCACTGCATCCAGGAAGTCTTTCTCGGTAACTGTCTTCCGGCGTGCCCTAATGGCATACATCCCAGCCTCAGTGCAGACACTCCTAATGTCAGCTCCTGCATGACAAATCATGGTCACAAGTTTGAATAAAGTGAATGGAAGCGCAGTTAAGAGTGTTGCATGGTCAGCAGTGCCAAACTATCTGCCTAAGTGCCCGCCCATAACATCTCTTTTCCCTATTACATACGAGGAAGAGAGATTCAAAACAGGTGCTCAGTTTAAAAAGTGTTGTTCAACATATTCCCTTTTTCTAATACAATCAACTTTAGTTTTCTCCTAACTGCAATCACAGATTATGTAACCACGACACTTGTTGATTTCAATTGTGTTTCAGCCTAGATATTAAAGGCCCAGATATCACACTCTCAGTAAAGCAGATAGTAGTTCACATTGTGAAATATACCTACAAAAGCAATCCTTTGAAGAGCATTGCAAGCAAACGGACTGTACAGAAATATAACAGAAAAACATATACACCTGTTGAATTTGGACAAAGGCGGGCAAGGAGCTCAAAACGAATATCTCTTTCACAGTTCATAGTTCGTGTATGGATCTTAAAAATCTGGGTCCTGCTCTCCAAATCAGGTAACCCGAACTCCACCTTACGATCCAGTCTTCCAGGACGTAACAATGCTGGGTCCAATGTATCAGGTCTGCAAACAATAAAACAAGTTACACCATCTGACAACATAAAGTGCATCCCGAATATAATTTGTTGCAATCAGTAAATACATAAACTGCCGAGAATTGTTAAATATACCTATTTGTTGCCATTAAAACTTTAATATTTCCTCGAGCATCAAAACCATCAAGCTGATTGACAATTTCAAGCATGGTACGCTGAACCTCATTATCCCCGCCCACACCATCATCGAATCGCGCACCACCTATCGCATCAACTTCATCAAAAAAGACAATACAAGCCTTCTTTGAACGTGCCATCTACAATAGATCAACTGCCAATTGAGTACAAGTAACGAAAAATCTTTAGTCAGGAAACTACAAAGCCATGAGCTAGCATTTAACCTGAAAAAGCTCCCGAACCATGCGGGCACCTTCACCAACATATTTTTGAACAAGTTCACTTCCAATAACACGGATGAAACACGCATCAGTTCTATTGGCCACAGCTCTAGCCAAAAGAGTTTTCCCAGTACCAGGAGGACCATAGCACAAAACACCTTTAGGTGGGTCAATTCCAAGCTTCACAAATTTCTCAGGATGAAGCATGGGAAGTTCAACAACCTGGAGAAATACAACAAAACAAACAAGACACTGTTTAAAAAAAGAATAGCCAAATTTATAACATGGAAAGCTAAAATAGGTTAAGCAGCCCACACACTTCTCGCATCTTCTCTATCTGCTCTTTACATCCACCAACATCATTATATGTTACATCAGGTTTTTCTTCTACAGTCATCATTGTAACACTTGGATCAATCTTTGGAGGCAAGGGTATCTGAATCTGGTATTTGTTGCGATCAACCCTGCAAGGGCCACAGAGTTGCTTTCAATATCAAAACTACGTTAAGAATGCACAGATGCAAGATTTTTATTCAAAGTCCATAATCATGGCCAAACATGCGAAAATTGCAGGGAAAACAAACAAATTAAAACGGAAACCTACCCTACTCGCATGCCTTCCTCAATATCTGTGGGGGATACTTTGTCACCAAGCCCAACCACGAACTAGAATAAGAAAACCAAACAAAAAGATAAAATGGTTCTCAGAAATTTTCCTATCTAGTTTCAAACTTTGGGAAGCAATGGAATATCAGCAACAGGAACCAATCTTTATATATGCATCACTTTTCGATCTTAGCCACGCAATGGAAAGTTCATCATCAGCATTAATGCCATCACCACATTTTTCAAAAAAAAAAAAAGAGAGAAAATGATAAAACACACCTTAGCAATTTGTTTGACATTTATAACATACTTGGCGTCCTCCGTATTTGGGTTAATTATCTTAGTGCACCTTGCAACCTAACACATAAAAATGGGAGTTGTCAGTTTCTTCCTTGATGCTTCAATAGTAAATTTATAAGTGATGGGTGCTTTTACTAATAATGGATAATCCCCGAAGTCATACTTGAAGTGGTTGCTCCTCCTGCATCATTTGTTTATCAGAAACAAGATCCCACTGACTTGGTGCAGCTAACCCAGTGTCAGATTCCTTGATACCTAACGCAAACAAAAGCTGATATTTTATATCCAGAACAACTAATTCCCCTCACCGATAACCCAAAAAAAATAAACAAAGCACTCAATTCTAGAGTAATCAACAAGAAAATTAATCCCATAACATTCGCTAGTAGATTTGAGGCTCAGAGTCTCAGATCCAATGCCAAAAAATATATTAAGCATAGGTTGTTAATCGGATCGTTAAGCCAAAGAAAAAGAATTCCACATTAACAAAACCCATAAAGCAGAGAGCTTGAACTTTTAGGGTTTTGTATTCACTTGTCCACAAACCACAATTGAACAATTTAAATTAAAAAAAAAAGTATATTTCTATATTTTAAAAGGCTTTACCACATAGGTCATTGATCTTCTTAGCCAATTCTTTGATTTCCTTCTCCTCTTTCTTAATGCTGTTTGAGTAGGGACCTAATCCCTGCATTACCCATAAATTTGAATTTTGAAACAAATTGAAGAAGAAAGTGATAGATGAAAATGAAGAATAAAACATACGTAGGTCTTCAGGAGGGCAATGTCATCTTCGTCGAGAGGACGAGGATTCTTCTCGTCCTTGATTAGCTCGTCGTCTTCTGGTGCAGCTGCTGGAGCCATTCGATTCAAATCTTAAAAGCTTTGAAGATTAGATAAGAGAAAATGGTAATGAAATACGAAGTACTATTGCTTTTGTTCTTCCAAGTAGAGGAAACTCCTCCCTCCAATACTCCATCACTTTCCATTTATAGAATCTCTCTGACCTTTCCTACAAGAAACTGTAATTTTCTCGGAAAATTAGAAAAGTTGGGCCCAATCAGCCCAATCTTTCCCTTAGCAATATTGGATTGGGCTATATTCTTCTATAGATTGGGCCTCTGAGCTCTTTTGGAAACAAGAATTTGATACAATTTTAATTCAATTTATTTTTTTATTTAAAATAATATAATTTAAGTTTTTAAATTAAAAAAATCATTTATTTTATTTTATTTTATTTCAAAATTATTTATTTCAAAGAGAGGATTAAATTTTATAAAAATATAATTATTTAATTAATTCACATCCACGCATAATCCTTAAATGATTACATTTCTATAAAAATTAATAATTCAAATTTAAATTTAATAAAAATTAATATAAAATATTTTGATAAATAAATTTAATTATTTAAAATTTAATTTATAGAATCGATTTTCATGTATAATTATTTTATTATAAGAAACAATTACTCATAAAATTAAATTAATTACATAGGCATGTTAAAAACGTCAAAAAATAACTTCATATACTACTTTCAATCAACTTGAAAATAACAAGATGCAAAACGTCCGCATGAACTTAGCACGGTTGGTATTCAGATAACAGAGTTGGTATCATAGAGCCAATGTTCAATTTACGACAACGACAATGTGAGAATTTTATTTTCTGAATGGACTCCTTATGCGCACCATACTCCTGTACCTTTCATTTAAATGGCTACCGTGTACCAAAGTCCCTTAGGTTCGGGTTATCAACCTTTTTACCAAAGATTAAGATGCAAAACCATTCCCGAATTGGGAATCTGACAATGTAATCAGTGATCGATGTAGGGTGCCAGCTAACACAAAAAGTCCTGATAATGACAAGGAAAATATTCGATAAGGATTTAGAGAATTTTTTAAAAAATAATTCAAAAGAAAAGATGAGTCTCAAGAAGCTTGCAGTGATTGTAATCATTCAGAATTCCATTATCTTAAAAAAGCTCAAGAAATTGTGATGCTTTCCTCTCCCTCCACCTTGTATGGCATTGGCATTCATAAAAGCAGATGCATTAGAGAGGCTAAAAAGGAGCTAAGATTTGCAATGTCTATAGATACTGTGGAGAAGAGAGAAAGGGGGAAATCAGAGGCACGATACTTGTATTAGCCATCAATTACTTTTATTAACACAGATTAATCTTCCTCTATAATTGGGTTTGCAGAGCAAACCCTTGTTGCGAGGTCACTGTCCCAGATTCCCCCACCGCAACACCTCTCTCGATCAAATTCAAATTTCATTTTTTTCTTAGAAATTTAGGAATTCATCAGCATATTCTTGATTCCAATCCGAAATTGGTATTAGGGTTTCCATTTATTTTCAATTTTAATTAATTTTAAACATTTACAACTGTTGATTCTTGCTTGGCTATCCGAAGAGTGGTGGCTGGTTAGGGATATTCCGCATTTCTACGTTAATTGCTGTGTTGTTTTGACCCTTTTCATATTTTTAATTTATATCCTCTTTCTTGTTCTCTATCAGCGTGTGATTTCTTGTAATTTTCTTGAGGATTATCAGGTTATTTCGGAGCGCCTTCCTTATATTTTCCCAGTAACCTGGAGATTAGATTATTAGATACCATTTTTGTTAGAGGATTTTGTTTGTTAATGGTGGAATGTGATTGCTATTAGTTAGTGATGTTAAAGAAGCAAAGCACTTTCCGTTTATCCGTTAAGCATTTATCTACCCTAGATCATCATCGACCCTGCCATCGCTTTAAAGCTCTGATCATGGCTTTTGTAACCCATAACGATTGTTTCTTCAACGGATTTCATAATCTACCTCAGCCGGCTATGTCTTCGTCGATCCTACCTTTTTCAAAGATCAATACTTTTCCCATTGACAACACTATTAGTTACACCTCTGGTTTTAGGATAAACAGGAGCGGCGGCGTTGGATTGACGCTGAGAGGCTGCTCTGACTCTCATAAACCCGGGCATGAACGGAGGCCTCGTGCATTTACTGCTCCCCACCATCAACTGATGCGTGATCTCGGGACTCGATTGGAAGACAGCAGCAGCAGCAATGGTGCTCCATGCATAAATGGTCACGGGACTAGTCATGGTGGAAAGCTTCTTGGCTTCCCTGACTACCCTCTTACTGGAAAAATTGCCGTGGCAGTTGATGTTGATGAGGGTATATTACGAATCTTAGCAATATGTTGTCTACTTGTCATTTGCTTTTAGGTTTCTAATTCTTGGTCTTTACTTCCCATGGCATTTTGCTAAAGCTGTTCTGTCAGTAGTAAACCTGTGTAGTTGACAATTTTACTAAATTCAAATTTAACTTCGACAGTATCGATTGCTATCTGGTGATGATGTTACACCCCCATGGTTTCCGGTTTTTAGCTGACCAAGCATGGTTTATATAATCATGCAGCCTCTCATTTTTTATTTTCACTTGAAATTTCCTTTACTGGCTTCCTCTTTCTGTTTTGTTTGTTACTGATTTTCTGCTTTGATGTGAGCAGTTCTTGGGAACTTTGTATCGGCTTTGAACAGATTTATTGCTGACCGGTACTCTTCCAATCATTCAGTATCAGAGTACCATGTTTATGAGTTCTTCAAGGTATTGCATCTACAGCTTTATTGTTTCCATAAACAGTAGTGGCATGACAAATTTTTTTTGTCTTTGCTGGGCCAGAATGGATGAACTACTCTTGACCTTTGAAACAATAAGGTCAAATTTTGACAAGTATAAAGATTTATCATTGCATCAGCAAGCATATACTCTTTCAAGTCAGGCACAGCCCAGTGAAATTTAAAATAATCATAATCAGGTAGCAGATAAACTTTAAAAAAAATGGAATTTCATGCGGGTTATTTTAGGGAGAAATTTTGTTTGACATAATCTCTTTGACCTGTTCTCTGTGAAGGATGCTCCAGGCATGCTCTTTATCTGAGGTTGGGTCTGCAAACTGGGCCTGCCATGTTATAGTGTCATGCCTCATTGAGTATAGCTTTCTGCCATGCTAGTTATGTTGGGTTCCCAGAAACTTTTGCCTGGCCATTGGGCTGCTTCATCAAGTGAAGTAGTGCTATGGTTTCTCCTTTTATGCCTTCAGCATGGCATGAAGATGTGACGTATTCACTTAGTTAAAGGCGAAGTTGCTTTTTACCTGTTGAAGTATTGTTGGACATTTTTAGTATAAACTCTTTTTGTAGTGTAACTACTTAATTTGTGTCATCCTATCATTTGAAAATTATATTTTTGGCATTTTAATTTTCCCCTGGATTGCATTGTACCCATTTTAACACATTCTGTATACTGTACACCTAAGTTCTGCAATTCTTATCAGGGATATATGGTCCTTAATTTCTTAATATTTTGTACTTCAATAATGGTTTTTAATTGGAAATATGTGCACATTTATTTTATTTATATTCTGATGCTTACTCTATTGTTATTGCAGATATGGAACTGTTCACGCGATGAAGGTATAGCCTGAAGTCCTCCATAATGCTAAAAATTTTTGTTTCAAGCAATGAAGCAATCAGCCCTTATAAATGTGCAGTTTTGTATGAAGTTCCTGAAGTTTTCCTGATGATAATTCAATCAGCATCTTGCTACTATAGCTCATTAATATTGTTTGCTATATTATTTTTTCTCTGTTTTGAATGCTTTCTCAAAGAAAAGATTCATCTGGAAGCTGTTGTCTGGCTTTTAATAGCTGTGTCAAAAACTAAGGAAGTAATGTAGTAATCTTTATGGATTTTCTCAATAGAGATGCTTCTATGTGAAAAATTAAAAAAAAGGTGTTCTTTCTAGTGTGTGGATGTTCAACCTTTCCTTTTGCTTGTCAGTTTGAACATTTCTGAATGTTCAAATTTAAAATGAAATAATTTCCAAGATAGTGGAGTACTTGTTAACTTGAGCTGTTCTGGAACTGAAAACATTGCTTTTTTGTTTGATTGAATTAGAGGATTAATGTACCATGAGTTTTGTTCTGGGTGATTTCCTTTACGCCAGTCAGCATTATTGAATTGTTTCAGAACCTTTGACCTTTTTTGCTGTTGCAGCCAATATTCGCGTCCACGAGTTCTTTAAGACACCATATTTCAAGTCCGGGATCCAACCAATCCCAGGTGCTCAGAAGGTGCTTCATAAGTTGTCAAGACATTGTAAACTGTCTGTTGTGACGTATGTGTTCCCAACCTATCACTTTCTGTCATGTGCAATAATTGAACTTGCAAATTATTGGAGCTTTTCTTTTGACTATGAATAGGTCTCGGCAGAATGTTATCAAGGATCACACAATTGAGTGGATAGAGAAGCACTATCCAGGAGTGTTTGAAGAGATTCACTTTGGCAACCACTTTGCTTTGGATGGAGAGTCCAGAACTAAGTCAGAAATATGCAGGCATGTCCATTAACAACTTGGTACTACGTTTGATTGTCAGGACATATAATCTATTACTTTTTTAAATTAATTGAGTAGCTTTTAATGGCAGGTCCTTAGGTGCAACTGTGCTGATTGATGATAACCCAAGATATGCCGTCGAGTGTGCTGAAGCTGGAATCAGGGTTCTATTATTTGATTATGAGAACTCATATCCTTGGTGCAAGACTGATTCAGCTCATCAGCATCCTCTGGTCACTAAAGTCCACAACTGGGAACAAGTAGAGGAACAACTAATTTCGCGGATTTCTTAGAAATGATTTCAAAAGAATCTGCAGAAATATCATCTATTTGTTGGAATATAATAACCGATTCTTATGCCTAGAACATTGAAATGCTTGCTGCCGCAGGCAAACATTATGGTGTAGGCTGTAGAGGCTTTTGGCCGGCAAAATAATTCTCCAGTGAAAGAGCAGCAGCAACAGAATTATAGTTGCAAAGTTATGATCTTGTATATTTTTCCTAGTTCTGAGGCACTAGTGGAGGAGAATTTAGAACACTAAATTGACGATGTGACAAAGCAACTTGGCTCTTTATTTATTTTTTTTTTTTCTTTTGGTGGGGAATGTTACGTCAGAGTATCCTCCAAAAGCTCTTTGTTCTTGTCGTTGATTTCAAGGGTATGGTGAGGACCTGAAATTGTCATCTTGTGCTTGGATTTATCAAGTTAGAAATAGAAGAGAGTAAGCAGCTGAGAAATCCAACTATAAAAAAAATATGTCGGGGATGAGTTGTGATTGTCAAATCTTGAATTATCCAAGATGGCGTGCACTTGGAAGATCAGTTTTCTCGAGGGTCGTTTGAGAAGAGAAACTGGGTGCTATAATCTTCAGCATAATTGACGAGTTCAGAGCAAGGCAAAAGATCGCATGAATAGCAGTCGATGACTTGGATGTCCAGCGCCCACACATACCAATTTTATGTATCTCGCATCATTTTTATTGAAAACCCATGGAATGCTTTTTTAAGTACAAGGCTTATTTCACAAAGTCGACTGTGAACAATACAGTTATACATGGGGGAAAATCAGACATATATGGACATTTTAAAAAATCTATGCAGCAGCCTATTTGCCATTCTGGTTGGCAGGAACTCTACCAATCAAATGTGGTGTTATATGGCTTATGCCAACCTCCAATAGCTTCTCAAATCTCTTTAGTTGTCTACTCCATGCTTGAGAATTGGTGATGGTTTGAGGCTTGTGGAGATTTTTGTATAAAGAATGACAATACTAGACCAAAACATAAATGGGCATGTCATTGCAAGTCCAGGGAAGCAGTTGAGGTCAATCAATCTTCTCTGTAAACTTAATGCCAAGAGCTTGTAAAATATCTAGTGCTGCAAAACAACAAAAGCGTTTTATCACTGATACTATTATTTAATGTACATGTTATCTATTCTGCAACGCCAACAAAATGGGAAAACATGTTTAGCATGCGAATTTGGAATACCTGGCACGTATACTTCAGGTTCAATAGGCCTTAGAATACCTCTTGTCTTGATCTTGTTCTCTAGTAAGAGCTTCAATAAATTGAAATCTTTAGGTTAAAACAATTTCCAAAAGCAAAGGTGTAGACTTAGGGAGCATAGAATTAGTACCAGAGCACCAATTGCGGCTGGAAGACCAACGGTGAGAGCCATAGATGTAATAGTTTTCCCATTTTTAATTGTCCCAAATTCCAAAAAAGTGCCTCTGTGATACTCAGGGGGTTGGCCATCAGGGAATTCTACCTCAATTTCGTGATGCAAGAGCACCATATCCTGACCATAAATTACAGAAGTGGCAGTTCCTATTAATTAATGAAGTATATTGGCAATATTTAATCTCTGCTCTCCAATTGATAAATGAAAACTATACTATGTCATGATAATACAATAAAAAGGTTTAGTGCAGCAAGATTGGGAACTCTTTTCCGACCGCTAGAAAAGGGTCACATGGGAAGAAATGCAATTTTGTTTCTCTGCAATAACAGGGAACCTTAAGGTCTGATATTGCTTACCCTGACTTAAAACAAATGACGCTAAAATAAAGAAAAAGTTAAGAACATTTCTTTCCAGTAGCTGATTGAGATAAACGTACATCCAAATGCATCTAATAACAATTATAATAAATAATATAATGCTGTATACATGTTTACCGACAAGGAAATATACCTTTTCTGCACTAGAATACACCAACCTTTCCTCCATACGGAAACAAGTAACATCAAATGCACTTTGGCAGGAGGCAGGAATTTCTGTCCGCTCATGAAATCCCAAAAATCTAATACAAATGAAAATCAAATTTAGATAGTAGAATACAGCTTTATGTCATGTAGAGAAATTAAGCAGGAAACAAACTAAATGACCATAGATATATTAGAGGTCCTATTGTGTCCATTTCCTGTTTACTCCATAAACTGATTGCTGTTAAATTTCTTAAGCAGTCTGTAGCTTACATTATAGTTTTGGCAGCTTTCACTGCAGCACACTTTTCCTTGCTATGTCCAAGTGTGACAATCTTTTCAGTAATCTCATGTTCTCCTAATGGAATCTCATCCATATTTTGACCACGAAATTTGAGTAGTTCACAAAGGAATGTTTTGAATGTTGGTCTTTCTTCACATCTAAGAACAGGATGAGCCTCAGTATTCAAGAGACCAATTCTTGCAAGTGTGCCCATTATTTCCCCAAACCCTGCACAAATAATCAGTGAATAAGTTCCAAAAATAGGTCATATGATTATAAGTTAACTAGCCAGTAAAAATTTCATTGATCATGTTCTTTAGACCTATTAATTCCATTTTGAGTTTTAAGACAAATTTATGAACCCCAACTGCAAAATATGAACTAATCAAAATGCTTTTTTTTTTTTAGTTTTGACCTTAATAGTAACATTATTAGGGAGACTAAAAACAAATCATGCCTTCATAACGGAGGGTTCCACGGAATATGGTAGATGCCTCATTTTCTATTCCATAGACTTTGCCATAAACCAAAGAGTTGCGATTGGGAAGACATTCTAATGCAAAAGCTGGAAGATCAGGTATGCGAACTTTGACAGCTGAATCATAAAGACTATCACCTGCAATTTGTACCATAAAGTGAAACAGAAATCATAAAGCAACAACTCTCGGGCACCTTTTTTAAAATCCTTCACTCTGTTCTTGTAACATGATAGCAGCCATAAACATCAGCATCGCATGAGATCAATGTAAAATTGCATTATGAAAGTGCAGAAATTTGTCTATGTTTCAGGCTATAAGATGAAGCAAAAATTTTGAGATATGTGCAAATAGCAAAAAATCATGTGTTGGAACACAGTAAGAAAGAGCACTCTGACTTCGTCATTTAATTGCCACTTTCCCTGAGTGCAGACAGCTTACCATCAACGTGTACAATTTCACCATGAGATTTGTAGGTGGCAGGATTGCGCCCAGTTTTGATGGCTCCAGCAGGACTCCAACTGCCAAGTGAAAACACATTTAGTAAGTAAAAGTTCATAAACAAAAAGATTGCTTGTACTTGCTCCTCCTAAGTCCTAAAATGAGTCGCAGGTCCCACATGGTAGGGTCCACATGTTTGTGGGAGTATAGGATAGTCCTGCCTAAAATTTGCTCTTTGGTATCTCTGATAAATCTGTTCTAGTATTAAATGCTAGAAGTATTAAAAATTAACATTCAGTAGTTAAACACATACATGAAAGAAGAATACACTAAACAACTTTCTAGATTAAGGGAGAGACATCAGGAAAAATATTTATTGTCTCTACTAGATGGAATAATGAGGAATGAAAGAAATAATTTAGTGAGAAGTACAATCCTTTCCTTAAGGTTAATAAAACCTTTACCAGAGTGGGAGAAAGAAAATAAGAGTTAAAATATATACAAATAACTTGCAAGACACAGAAACTGGTTACAAGAATCTTCATGATGCATAAGCTTAATTCTTTCCTCCCATCATTGTCAGGAATATCTACATGTGTTTATGCTAATTAGTAATTTAGCAATGAAATTTTTGTGAAAAGAAACCTCGGTCTTGCAACCCAATATCAAGTGAACTACAAAAAGGACAAGGGTGAACAAACATAGCTGCATGAATGGAATATTAAAGGCACAGTTGCTGAAACAAAATAATGGAAGAGGAATTCTAACCATATGGTTGAGAAAGCTATTACACTCTTACACAAAATGCGGCCACACTCCTAACAAAATATTTACAATGTCATAGGTCAGCAGTAAAAAAGAAAAGATAATTTGCAGTTTACTGTTAATAATTCATATCCAAAATTTTGCATTCTCAGGATAGCGTTCTCTTCATCCAGATAAAAATAAATGAGGAAGAAGGAAAAAAACAAAAACCATAAAAATTCTCAAGAAAGAAATGCCAAATAAATGATTGGTTGAATATTACTTCTAGGAAATACCTGAACTTGTATGCTAGCGGATTATTTGCAGCAGCAGGAGATGGAAGTGCTCCACAGTAAGAAGTGAAGGACTTTATCATGCCTTTCCGAACTCGTGCTTGGTTGATCATTTTCATTGCCAGCATGTGATCTGAAGCACCCGTGTGTAATTTTTCAGTTCTACAAGCTAGGTACATTATTACGCAAATTCCAGCAGAAGATAATTGCATATTGAGAAAATAAGTATAAAAGAATAATTAAAAGATATTAAAAGAATTTCTACAGTATGATGAAAATAATTACGTCCACTTACAATGAAAAGGTTCAAAAACTTTCTGAATGTTTTTTACTTCATAAGACATTAACTTTCTAGTTGAGATTCCTTACATGAAAGGGCATATTATTGTGTTAAAAGACATGCTAAGAGAAGGGATTCTTTTTGTTGAAAGGCATTGCGGCCTTGATTGATGACTGAATTTGATTACAAGGAGAGCAGGAGACTCTTTCAATTGTAAACAAACACCATCCTGATAGTTAGGTAAAATCAATTAAGTACGATTTTGTGATGTGCTTGGTCCAGTTCTGCTCTAGTTCTTGTTAAGAACCAAAACCAAACAAACATAGTATTTTCAGTTCTGGTTCAGTTTTTATTTGTTAAACATAGTTACCTGGGAGCTTATTTGTTATAGGATTCATACATCCGACCCCAACTTGTTTGGGACTAAGGCTTTGTTGTTTTTGTTGTTGTTGTTGTTCAGTTCTTAAATGTTCCTGTTTCTTTCTAATTCAGTTCCTGTTGCAATTCAGTTTCTTGTTATTCAATTCCCTTTCAGCTTTATCTTCGGTTCTTCAAAAGATTATATATTATACAATTTCTATCAATTTCCTAAATCACCATGTTGATTTTAGAATTAGTTGTGTTTAAAATATACCAAGCCTTCATATATACTTATCAAACTCATTTCCTACATTATCTTATATGTATTGCATTAATATAAAACCTCAACTTACACTTCCAGTCGAAACCATAACAATTGAATTTCAGATATTAACTTTTACTTTTAAATAATCTTTCCCACTAATCAAACTATTCTAATTTATTAATGTGAAATTATTAATACAAGTAAAGGAATGAGATATTTCCTTTTTTGACATAACTTATAACTTATTTTTCCATAACATAACTAGTTATAATAAAATCAATTCACACACAGAGACACTTTATTATATGTAACCATTAACCATTAATTATCTTACATAATATACCCTTTTACTATTGCTTTACTATATGATCTTTTTAATTAGGAAGTGTACAGATACATACGCACATATATATGAAAATTTAGAATGCATCTACAACATATTGAAAAACAAACGTATAAAATTGGTTTTGGCTTCAATTCTTCTGTTCAATACGGTCCAGGTCAATTCAGTTATCAGCTGTATTCAGCCTGATTTTTTGATAAAGAACCAAGACGAACCAAAACAATAACATAAAGTTGGGTTTCTACAGTCGGTTATTTTTTGGTTCTGGTTCAGTTTCAGGTATCGTTTGGTTTATGAGAACTTTGCACAGATAAGAACTAATGAACTGGGTTCTCTAACAAATTCTATTTTGTTAGGAGGCTGCACAACAAAACTGCTCATGAGTCGCCAATCTGGCATTCAGTCTTGTTGGTCATGTGTTTTTGGTTAGAAATGCCTCCTTCCTGGCTGGAGCTAGCACTTGTATCTGATACTTTAAAAAATTGATACAGTTTCTTTTGTTGCCATTTGGAGATTAAAAAAAAGTTATAAAAGCCTCCATTTTTTTTTTCTTTATTACACTCACTATATGGCTAAATCTCTTTGAATGAAGTAATTATCAGCATGTCTTTCATCTGTTTAGTTTTGGTTGTACATGTATTATATCGTGAGAAATGCAAATCACAGTCGCATCAACTTCAGTTGGAAATTACCTATTCCAGGGTCCAAACCCATCTCACCAAGAATCGTAATATCAGCTGCTTTTGCCTTCTCATCTAGTGATGACATGGAATCATCAACATAGCTAGCAGTGACAAGATGCTTTTTAAGCTGAAATCAAGAGACATAGTAATTATGTCCTTAACAAAAAACACATTAGAATTTTAAGAAACCGAAAATAATAACGAGTCTCAAGAATTTGTTGATGAGTTCTTTTTACAGCTATTCGAAAAAGTTGCTAATTAATAGATCGCAAGTTGAGCGGACCCTAAGTGTTATAAATCAGAATCCAAACATCTGCTTGTCAAGAGTGGAATATAATCAATTTAGTTTAGATTGAAACCAAGGTGCTACTATACTGAAAACGTAAACAAAGTGGTGACTACCTTTATGCATGCATCTGCTATGATAATGTGGCAACTAGGGGGGAGTAAGCTGACAACAACATCAACCTGCATGAGGTAAAAAATACATTAAACATAAAGCAATGATCCAGCCCATGAATAGCATCCAGGAGAAAATGAGAAATAATTAATATGATTATGATGCCGATTTCTAAGTGACATATATGGAGGTTCAATTCCTTTTTCAGCTATGCCCAAACTAGCATCTAGAATTTCTATTGGACAGCTATCACTACAGTATAGGTTCCCGTTGCAAGAAAAACATCCATCTAATAGGTCAATCCATTAATGATTAATCGTAAGGTGATTACAAAATGGTTATTTGAAGCATTAGTGCAGCTAGTTTATGATACATGTTAAGAAATACTGGCTATGAAATATCTCGTGGAGAAGACTACCTGGGACACATACTTGCAAAGACTTTCATTATCCATCACATCAAGTTGAACTGCTGTTGCATTGGGGATTCCATCAATAATCTGTGTCAGATCAAATATAGGAATCAGAACTATCAAACTCAAACCAAACAAGCACATTTAAGGTAAATATAAAAACACATGTTTCTCTATAATCTTAGCATAATATGCGTAAATGAAAGCAGATATAGTTATCATTCTTTATTTTTCTGCTAGACTAAAATACAAGAATTTGTAAAGCACTGTGAAACCATGGTTCGCCCAATAGAATTCAAAGCAAGTACTTTACTTAATTATACCTCTTCGGCGTCCTTCAGGTAGAGAGATGAAACAATTACTTGGACATCATTCTCCTCTTCAAAATTAGTACCTAGGCAAGCTTTATACCACTCATGAGATGAGAAGTTTCCAATTGATGCTAGAAACTCAGCAGCTGGCCGACAGACCCGACCTGCACCAATAATTAGAACTGCAGTCTTCCATTTTCTATCACAGACCTTCTTAATGCCGTTCTCTTGGACTTTACCAACCTTCAAGGAAATTTTATTTGCTTCTTTATCTAAAAATCCTTGATTCTCATCCAAATTAGCAAGAGAAGTTAAGGAGTCGATAATTTGATCCAGAACTTCCCTATTATCTGCACCAACCTGTTCAAAGCAATTCATGGTGAGTGCTACAGAAATCCAAAACTGGTTGAACCTGAACTTCAGAAATTGGTACTGACAATAAATTCAGTTTTCTTAATTTTAGAAGATATGCAAGATAGAAACTATCATTAATTCTTTAAGAATCAAAGAGTAAAGGATCTAGTTGATCTTTATGCGGGCCAGCCAATTTTACCAACAATGCTGGAAACCAACTTAGGAAAAATGTGTATTTTTATCAATCTTAATTCTTAACAACATCAACTCAAAAAGAACTCGATAATCTTGAGGAGGTTCGAATCCTTCCTGCTTCAACAGCAGCTGCCTCTGTGGTAGTTAGTCCAAACAAATGGACTCCTAATTTCCACGTGTAACATGGAAAATTTTTTTCTTCCAAAATCTGACTTAACTAGAGGTCAACTTACTTCGAGCTCTGAGTATGAGGGAGCAGCAGAACTTTGACCCACTTGACATTTGACCAAGTGAAAGGAACCACCAGCGGCTTCAATATTATCCAAAGCCTCATTTATTAAAAACTGATCAAATAGGTGACCGCTAAGAGATACCTGCCAATTATAACAACAATAAGCAGAAATGGAAAAAAAATGTTTGCTGGATGATAAGAAATAAAATGAAAAAACATATTAAAAAATTGGCAATGCCAATACATAAAGGGTAGTTTGCATTGTTTGGTATGGAATGCATATACATGTAAGTAGAACTGAGAAACCTACCAATATGTTAAATTTCTTCTTGCTAGATTGTGAATTTGCAACATTTTCAGGCATATCCCTGCATATCAAAAAGGTTGTGCGTGCTTGTTACTAAAGAAAATTCAGAATGCATAACTAATTCAATAGTTAAAGGTCAAAAAAATTCATGCATCTCCCCTGATCATCGTGCAAAATATTAACATGACTATTCGCTTACATCCTGCAGCTTAAGTTGGCGGGAAACTTTTTGTTAAACAAGTGTGAAAATTCAATCATGTTCCTTCCTTCTCTTTGTTTCCAAATTCAAGCTTCAACAACAAAGTTGGTTTTTTGAACCGGGAAGCTTAGCTTCAAGATATGTATGGATTTAAGTAAATATGGGTTCTCAAATATTCCCTCCAAGATACATTTACCATTCTCAAAAATTCTCTTCTTGGGACAGCTTGACATTCGTTTAGGTTCCATAGACATCTTGTACTTACTGCAAGTGCATTTACAAAGAATATCGATGAAAGGTAAAGAATTACAAACTTGAACCAGAAACTTACTCTGTATCAGAGTTTCGCATGCGTGGAACATACTCAAACAAGGGAGTAAGTTTTCCTCCATGGGCAATGCAAGCTCTCCTTAAATGTGAAGGTAGCTTCGAAATGTCAGTTGTAGAAGCCAGACTGCCAATAAATTGGGATAATATGTCTCCAAAATGTTGAGAAGCCTTTCCATTTCATATGACCACAAACTTTAGTTAAATTAGAGGTCAAAGAAACCTAGACCTATCACACACAAAGCAAAAGGATGGGTTGTGATTTTAAAAGAATGAATCAGATTAACTAACCTCCTTTGCAAACTCTGTAGGAAGTATATCAACAGAGGAACAAATAACACCATTACCCTCCATGTCATGATGGTATGAATCGTTTATGGGATCATACCTGTCAACCAGTAAAGGAAAAAAAACAAAAGAGGGAGACAAATTTTCACTCCGTTGCTGGAAACAAAAATTAGGATGTAAAACAAGCCAACAAGGAAGCATGTCAAAACCAGCTGAGATGCACAGTAAAAGCACCTAGGACATAATAATTTATTTCCTTTAGGGGAAATATTGGATTTCCATTTTTTCACTTTATCAGTTGGGATGAGGGGTTTTAAATTATTACTTCCTATCTTCTTTCCCTTGCTCCTTCGATACCACATACCCTCTCAACCAGATTTACATAACGCTACTGTATTCCAATCTATACATTGTTAAAAGTGCAGATTTCTAAACGTTTTATGGTTAGCTTCCACTTGTTCATGCACAATCATCATACTGTCTCCAAAATGAGATCTTAAATTGACCCCATTTGATAGTTAGCTGAATCATAGAGTAATACTTATGCAAGCAGCCAAGAGCAACAACCTCTTACATGCAGTGAAACCAAACAAAACCTTCTCAATGAAGGATAAGGCCATAAAACAGTCAGTATATTATACATTTCACAAATAATGAGCAGGAGCTAATACTTTACCTGAAAAATGGACTATCAATTGATGTGGTTTGGTTAATAAACTCTATAGAGCCTCCAATATCACAAGTAATATCAGCAATTCCAACAAGTGGGCACCCATTCCTTGTTAGGTCTTGCATTTGCTGAGTACTCAACAACCGAGGAAATCTTTTCTCCCAATACATGCAATTCACTGAAAGAGAACAAAGCAAAACTATGGCACTCAAATGAAAAATAAATAAATAAATAAGGGAAAGGAGAACGAGCTATAAAAGAACGCATCAAAGAGGGACAATGTAGCAGACAGTCCGCCTTAAAGGTTTTACAGATGAGGTTTCCTTCTTTTATTTTTTTTCTTTTCCTATCACAAAACAATATTTATTATGTGATAACAGAAAACATAAAAACTGCCACCTCTCAGTAACTAAATGCGCACAAAGTGATCTATAGACTGAAAAAGAACAAAGATACTAGCTTACATATGAATTAGACAATACTAAAGTATATGTCAGGGCTCTCAAACCAAATCTGTGACCTGTTTTGAATAATCAAGGCCTGAGAACTAAAGGTCAACTTGGAAGATAATCTTATCAGGTCATTTTTAATATTTATCATTTGATTTTTAGATGTATTTCCTGAAAATGTGTTAATAGCAAAACATGTCACATACCAATAATAGAAGCATATGGAGCTATTTTTTCATGGAAAACAGGTTTGTAGTGTTCCGGATGTGCATAATAGTCGGCCTGAAATGTAAAAAAAATTTTCACATTACCATAGTTTTTATCGATGTAATTGCAATAAAAACAATTAGAAAAAACTATAAGCTCACTTTTAATTTTTAAAAAAAAAATTGAAGTAGATAGGCCATGCAACAAATGAGAAAAGTATCAAGTAGTTTGAAAACTAAACAGATATCTGTTTGAGTTACCTACTTTATCAAAGGTTTTGGAAGGATCTATGTGTTTGACCATATCTTGACTAGTCACAACACAGCCATATACTTGGTATACTCTCTTTGATGTCCTTGAAGGTTGACTGGGATCCTTGGCCTATGCAAAAACATGAATGCAAGCGAAATGAAACACCAGAAGAATATTGCACAATGAAATTTCCAGCACCAGGAACAGCTCATATAGCAGCAAGAAATTAAAACAAGATGGTCATCAAAGAACTAGGAAAGTACTGGGACACTTGTCTTCTTGAGACAATTTTGGGGCTATTTACTTTAAAAGAGAGATATGTGGACCTTATCACTTGCCCATATAAACATTAAACCCAATGGGAAAGAAAGACAGTATTTATCAGTTAAAGTTTCAACTAGCGAATCAAATAAGGTAATCATAGGAAAGCCCCTCAATTGGATATACCTATATAGTAATAAGTTTTTTTCTGAACTTACTTGTGCAAATAGTTCCGGAAGTCTGCTTGGATCAACAAAAGTATGAGGCAGAAGCTTAAAAATCTCTTGTGCACCTTGTGAAACTATAAGGGAAAATTGCAAATAAGATTTATATTTCTTCAGAATGTTAAAAATTAGAAATACTAATCAAGGTATAGAATTGAATTAAAGGGAAAAAAATCTATAATAGAAATTGTTACCAGTAGTAATTGAAAGTTATAGGTTTACTCAAATACATGTAACAACAACAACAACAACAATAAAGCCCTATTCCCAAACAAGTTGGGGTCAGCTGTATGAATCCTCTAACAAATAAGCTCTCAGGTAATATCCCAATCACACTCCTTCAATTACTCGGATTTTACGCCTCCATTCAAGTCTATTACTAACTAAATCCGTATCAATATTTAAGGCTCGTAAGTCCCTATTTAT
>CAOGCB010298567.1:0-13217 GCA_948266635.1 Cnidoscolus chayamansa
GAAAGACTAGACAGACCATACTAAAGTAAAGAGGCATTCAGGAAGCGACTAGTAGAAGCTGGCGAAGCTTCTAGAAGGCCGACCACTACATAGAGAGATCCATATACCAGTCATGAGCTATCGCTCATGCCGTCAGAGGCGGAAGCAGTAGTTTCTAGGACGAAGCCGAGCCACTAGTGGAGTGGCGAAGGAGGCCTAAAATACGTAAACTTTTTTAGTAACTGGTGAAATAAAAAAAACGAAAAAAAATTTCAGTGAACTATTGAAGCTATCAGTGTGATTGATAAGACAAGTACCAAGGGCTTTCGGTAGACTTCTTTCATTTCCGAATTAGCTTGCGACAAGTTCTAGCATTAGTATGAGTTCGTTGACCGCGTAAGGGCAATCCATCTTGATGACGAATTCCACGATAACAAGAAATAGAAATTAATCGTTCGATGTCTGCTCGTTCTCCCCTCTTCAATTCCCAATGAACAACATGATCTTTACCTATCATTTGTTCAATTTGGTCGATCTGATACTTAGTTAACTCTTTTATCTTTATGTTCCCACTGATACCTAATCGATAACGAACCTGAATGGCTTTTTTAGGTCCAATTCCATCCATTTTTGTTGAGGCAATTCTTACTTGTTCATCGGCAACTAATCTAGCTCCTGAAATATATGACATTCTTGATCCTTCCTTTTACTAGTCTAGTCTTCTCGGCTGGAATCATAAATGGGTTGTCTCCTCTCTGATGATCTTTTCTATAGGTAGAACTACTGTGAGCGGTCTAAACTTCGACCCTTATTTCTTCCAATTATGTTCTCGTACCCAAGCCCTGAAAAAACATCAAGAGTCTTGTGGAGGAATATTAATTTAACACTTATCTCACTAAATCAGTGAGAAAGTGCTCCGCGATGGGTCGTGGTCTCAAAATGGATTTCGCCTTTCTACTTTAAGATAAGATAGCGCAGAAGGTATTTTAGGGCCGCTATGCTCGCATCCCCCGACTTAAAATCGAAGTGGTCTCGTGCGATCTCATGCGCGGCCATCATTAAGTCGGGTCTGGGCTGCCTGCGGTTAAAGAATCGCCCGCGGAAGTCCCCTTGACTCTCTTTCTATAAAAAAAAGCTTTCTGCATCATCAGCGGCGCTGGCGCAGGTTTTTATTCCTTCTGCCTAGCTCCCCGAAAACAACGTTCGACTCGCATGTGTTAAGCATATAGCTAGCCTTCCTTCTGAGCCAGGATCAAATTCTTCTTTTGAGTATGAAAAAATATGGGTTATACTATTCTATCTGGTAGAATCAACAGAATGGAGTTCCTTGTCTGTAACTCCAGAACAGATGATTTCCTCCAGGTATTGGAGTGCCCTTTTGAAATAGGGGCTAGCCGCTCTTTGCTCACATAAGCTTTGATGAACTTGCGGGAGTCTCCTTATATACTATATAAATTTGCATCGCATAATAGTTATATTACGCGGCCACACTGGTTTGTTTTATTAATAGTTTCTATTAGATTTAATAATTATACCTAGAAGAAGTAGTTTAAGTTCCAAAAAATGGCTGGAACAGCAACTGCTATTGATATTTTCGATTTTCTATTCACTCATGATCCGGCCTGGTCGACCCGATCATGATATTGAGGGAAGGGATCTTTTCTCGAAAAAACTCTGGGTCCTGTGTCCAGAAAGTGCATCTCTTTATCTGCCATTCCTACTTTCTTGATAGTTATAACCTATTAATATGTTGGAGGCCGGTTCAGTCCAGGAGGCTAGTTTGAACCCCGGACTCGCTGAGGTTCACACACTTTTGTTTCTTTATGAAATTACACAGCAAGCTTCCAAGTCAGGCGCTTGCGCTTGGTACTAATAGCCTACAGAGTATAGAGGGGCTATGGAGAAGCGCGCAACTGTGCTTCCTCGCTTCGCCAAGAAAAACACTTCTTACTGAGTGAAAGGCGCGCTACGGGTCTATGCTTGTTCCTGTGCGAGAATCTCCGGCCGTATCTTGCTCCTTTCTTTCGCCTCAGTAGTGAGCGTTACTAGATCTGATTTAACTGAATATGGGACTTGGATATGCTCTTACTCCCGGCAGATATGCTGGGCGAGATAGTGACAAAAGGGAAACTCGAGCCCCCTATAAACGTAAAGGCAACCACTGCTACCTGCGCTGGTTTGTTCGTATGGATATGATGGATCTCCTACCTCGGCTGAAACTTGCCTCTGCAACTTTAGGGTATAAAGCCCCCGGATCTAGGCGAGGTGATGGCGGGGAACTCGAACTTGTTTTGTTTGCGGAAGCATCTATGGACCAGGTTCACATTATCAGTGAGTGCCTGGAACAATTTTGTTTTTTTTTTTCAGGGCAGAAGGTAAGCAAGTTGAAGACACGGGTTTATTGTTCTAAAAATGTTTCCAGAGGACTTTCGCAAGCCATTAGTAGGGAGTTTAGGTTCTCTCTTACATCTAACCTGGGTAAGTATCTTGGTGTTCCATTACTCCATGAGCGAGAAACCTAAAACACTTATAAATACATTGTTGATAGAGTTCGGGATAGATTGAGTGGATGGAAACCCAACCAGCTTTCCTTGGCGGGTCGAATCAACCTTACTCAGTCAGTCATTTCGGCCCTACCCACGTATACAATGCAAACGGTTAAGCTGCCAACATTGACTTGTGAAGAGATTGAAGCTCACAGTAGATCTTTTATCTGGGGGTCTACGAATGAGAAGAAGAAGGAATTGAGTCCTTTTTTACTGGAAAAAGACCCGGAACCCCATACCCTCTCATTCACTTACTATAGGCCGAGGAGCGTAGATTCATCTTACTTTTTATAAATGGAAAAAGAGACATAAGTCACGCATTCGAGCAAGAGCCTTTGCCTTTCTTCGCTATGTAAATAGAGGGCCGGAGGAAGAAGTGCCAGACCCTCAACAAAAGAATGGATTAAGGTGATAGAGTGTTACAGGGGCATCGGAATTGAAAAAGTGCTCTTTTTCGTCAGCAAATTTCGCTCATCAAGTTCTTCTTTGATCTTCCGCTGGTAGCGACACCACAATATTCATCCATTTGGGATCATAGCGCTCGATGTTGAATCGACCATTCGATAGCGCTTGCCTTTGCATTTCCATTTTCCTTAGCCTTCGCATTTCCATTTTCCATTTTCCTTTCCGGCGGAATGGAAGCCTTTTGAGAGGACGGAATGGAAGAAAAGTAATGAAACCTGCGATGGCTACTGAATAACCTCCCTTTATTTTTTTAATAATAATGCCTTTGACCTTTTTCGTTTGCCAAATCTTTATCACTTCCATCCAAGCTCGGATTTGTCTGAATCTTCGTGGAAGAAGAAGCAGTTCACCAGCCGCTACATCTGTGGATCCCACCAAATCATTAAACCTGGCGGCTGCTCGCTCTTTGATCATTGATTCACCGGACACTAGATCGATGAATAATCTCTCCAAAATATGCACTTTGATCTTTGATTTACCGGCAGCATTATTCTTAAAAAACCAGGCGACATAATTATTATTATACCTGGCGCCTGCTCGCACTTTGATCTTTGATTTACCCAGGGATCCCACTTTATTCTCAAACCTGGTGGCTCGGTTATTTTCTGACTCTCCTGTAAGCTCATCTTGCATACAAATTCTGGGTGTCCCAAGTCCGGCATCCAACAAGAACATTTCCCCCCTTAAGCGTAAGACTGAAGATTGTAAGGCGTTACCTCTACGTAAGGAAAAACTAGAATTAGATCTTGGAAATGATCGACTCAAATAGATGTTCGTCATAAGCTTTTTATTGACTCCTTTTCCTCCTCTTCCTATTGATCAGAAACATCCAGCAGCTTAGCGCCAGTAGCTTACTACTTACTATAAGTAATTTCCATAGTGAAATTTCTCACTCTATCCTTTATCGAAGAAAGTGAGGCGGTATTCGGTCATACTTCCTTTCTTCTTATTCGAAGGTTCTTTCTCTTCCCACATCCTCTTCTCAAGCAGCAATAGAGAGCAGGAGACGAACAGACTTTATCTTGGCTACCGGGGCAAAGGCTTCCTCGAAATCTATCACATATGTTTGAGTCAAGCCTTTAGCTACTAGCCTGACCTTTTTCTCCTTTCTCCCATAAAGCTTCCCTTCACCCAGCCCCATATCCAATTAGTAGAGATCGAGAGGGGGAGACTCAAAATAATACAATCTTTGATTGCCTCTCTGAATCGAGAGGTATCAGATCGAAGTAATTGACTAAGAGACCGCACGAAAGCTGTTTTTCCTAAAAAGATAAGGGCTCCTGTTTTGAAACTGAAAGATTTTAGCAGCTTGTGGAGGCCTACCTAACTCTATGACGAAGCATGGGCGGCGGATGGCAATAGATAAGTAAGGGTTGGCTTAGAACCGGGGCGGTGGGCAGGGTAGGAGGCAATAATAGTAAAGAAAAGACTTACTAGCATGAGGCAGGTGCTCCACTGATTGATTCGACCTACCTTATCCGACATGTGGAGTTTGGTAGCTTTCTCTAATCTTCCCTTGAAAAGTGCTCTTCCTTTAGGGCCAGAAGGAAGTTTTCGCAACTCACGGGTGAGCGAAGCAGCGAGGGTTGTCCGGAGCAGTGTCAGCGTCAAAAGCGGCCTCGGAGCGCAGTCTTAAGGTTGTAGTTGTTGAACGCGCAAGCAGAGAGGAGAGCTATAGGAGCAAGACTGTGTTTGGACTGGACGCGTACCGAACGAAGATCGTGTCTATTTACGCTCAAACAATCCATATAGGTGGAAAGCTGGAAGCTTCAATAGTTCCCCTTAGACTTCTATGATGGGGTATTTAAGTCCGTCCCTACTAAAGCGGCTTAGGCGCCGCCACGGATAGGGCATCAAGGTTGAAATCCTTCGAAGAGAGCCCAGTTAACCACTCTTATCATTGGCTTTCCGCATCCTCACGGGGCCGCTCGGACGAAGAACAGGCAAATCGAGTATAGAATTAGAGCTCGGGCGGGGCATCAACCACAGCACAGGTTGCGGACCTATCGAGATGCTTCCTTGCAGAACCCAACAAGGGCTGTAACTCAATAGAGTGAGTGGGAACCCTTGTAAACGCGAGCAGGAGAATAGAGACCGGTCTGTCTTGTCTTAGACTAGCCCTACTCCATCCATCTTGGCTATCTTGAGCTTATGAATAAGCTTGGAGCTACTTTTCATTTTCTGCTTACTATTAGGGCTTCCAGCACTAATTCCTACGCTTAATCGGGTCTCATAGCCCCTGTGACCTTCACTTCACCGCCTGATTAATGCGCTTTAAAAGCGCACTTCTATGGCCCTTGGTCGAGCATTTTATTTAGAGTTTCTTTCTCCTTTATCTTCACCGGTGGATTGGCATACTTATTGTGAATTTTTTTATTCGATTCCTGCTGTTCGTTACCAGTGAGTGTATCATTGATTAGTTATATAGCCTTGAGAAATGGTTGAGCATCTTTTCGCTATGCTATGCTAGCTTCTTTGATTCAGAGCTAGTTTCAAACTATAGGGTAGGGGCTCTTCCCGCGCTATTGCGTACGTACAGCTTAGCTAGTTTAGGGCTTCTATCGCGCTATTATATCGGCGAAAAACACGGGCTAGAGACGTTCAATTCATGCTTTTTTATGATAGCTATTTAATCTTTTTAGTTAATCCATGGCCGCCCCCGTCACAAAGTTGCTAATGGCTTTCGGTACGCCGTGCGCACGAAAGGATCTCAGCTGGTGTAGGGTTCTCGTCCCACAGACCCCATTTCGGTGCCATTGCAGTAGGCTCACTGGGGCCTCCAGTTTTTCGATCGCTCTTCTTGCGCGCGAAGTACAGCAAGCGCAAGCTACTTTGCTTCCAAGCGCGGATCGCTAATCAAGTTGAGAGATTGGTCCTGACGTCGAACAGGTTGCCTTCCTAGGCGCGTCGGTGCGCGCGAAGGTTTTGCGGGCCCACGGAATCTTGATCCGATCCCTCTCTTGACTCGCAAGACGCGCTTTACTCACCATAGAATATAGAATAGATCGAGGTAGGTGAATAGAACCTACCATTGCCTGCTTGTCGGGCTAGATTCCATCCGATCTTGTTGCTTATATACATAATTTGTTAACCCTTCCCCATAGCATAGGCCAAAGGTCTTTCTTTAGGGCAGTAGTTCGGCTTGCACATAGATAACAGGGTGACCACTAAAGAACAGGTCTCTCTCTCTAGTTGAATAGGATAACTATCTCAGAGATCGAGATAAGGGGAAGAAGGCGGCTTAAACGCCCTGAAAAAACCAACTACACTATGCCCCTAACAGAGGCATATCGAAGAAAAGGCTTGGACTGAGACCGCCCGCCAGGAATATCCTTTTGGTTGAGGAGCCGATTCCCCCCCAAGCGTCCCCTTTAAGGGCCATTCAATCAGTTCGTCATCCGATTGGCACACCAGGTACTTCGCGTACGCATCGGACCTAAGACTCCGCCCAGTCTCGAACCTAAATAGGTGGTCAATCTATCGATGGGTCACGGCTCGGCCGGCCTATGCGTTGAGGTCATGGGCCAGTTTTTTCCACTAACGTGTGACGTAAATCACCTAATGGCGGCGGCTTGAGGCGAACCCCGTTCGTTGGTGAAGTAAACCGTCTTGCGAAGACTAGCTTGCTTCTAGTCTTTGAAGAGGATTCATGTATCGACTACGCTGTTCGAGATTAACCTGATTAACTAATATGCCCATTTTGAAAGAAGGAACTGCAATCGAATATGCCTCTAGTCAATATACGAGATAAGAAAGGATTAATCAATAGTAAAGATACCCACGGGCAGATGTTTTCGACTAATCTGCAGCTGTTACAGAATCCGCAGTTTTCGCAATTGAATCAAAAGAGGAAGATGTCCATCAAGCCGATTACCCCTTTTAGCCTACAAGTACATAGGGGCAGGGATAAAGGCTGCTAGTGAAAGCAACTGACTTAATGGTAGAGCCTCTTCTTCCTCTTGCTGCCTTACTTGGGCTACTTTATCCAGGAAGACAAGTGGTTGCATATATAAGAAGGGCTTGTGCACATGAAGAAGAAAAGGAAGAACTCGCTTTCGCTAGGCACCAAGGAGAAGAGTAATCAGCCACAGAATAATAAGAACAAAAGCATGGCCGAGGTTGGAAAGGAGTCATTCAAATGAAGAGGCAATCTTATGTTATGAGACAAGGTCTGAAGATTCAATTAAAACTGGCGGGGATCTTGGGTACGAGACAAAAAGGTTTTTTGAGGATTCATATTCTTATTCGGCGGAATCAATACCAGAAGATGTTTCCAATCCGTGATCGGAGAAGATAGAATTATCATATGATAACCAGCTTGCCAAAAAGAACTTGCTGGCACAGACTGACTCAAATAACTTATTTGAATTTCTGAACTCAGCTAAACCGCTTGCGTCTTGTCTCATATTCCTAACTTTCTTTACTTTTTTAGATCTTTAAAAGGCGCTCCTCTTTCACACTTACTGATCTAACTTGCTACAGAAACTTTTAAAAAGCGCTTTCTCACACTCGATGTAAGTAGGACTAGCCTTAGACTGCCTGAAATCTCTTATCAATTGCTTAGGAAATGCAGATGAGCGCGGGAAGCTTATATACTTTCCCGAAACTGACGTGCGAAGTGTCTAGGTTAAAGTCTACCTTGGTGGATCTTCTGGTTCCTTTGGTTTATCAAGAGAAAAAAAGATGCATTAGACTGAATGGAAAGTCACCCTTTGGAGGTGAAAGGTACCTTCTTAGATCTTTATTCTCCGAAAGGTAGATTCCGTCAGGTATATGAAGAGGAAAGAATGGATCTATTCACCTCCCTGCCTACGACTCTGCCCGCCTTTTGGTCATGCTCTTTCAATAACTCCTCTCGTTCCTTCCCCCGTGTGCTGTCTTCTTCCATGCCATTCCTCCCTGCTTGCCTGTTGCGTGCTCTAAGCCTTTTTGGTTCGTCCATGCTTTCTGTCGTGCTCTTTCTTCTTCGTTGACAGCCAGCCTTAGTGTAAAACCTTGCGATCCGATGTGGATAGTCCGGGTCTCGCACTCAATAGGAAGGGGTTTCAGGTAGCATCGCTTGATGGAATCGTAAAGTAGATCAAATAGGCTTATTATAATAGGATTGTTACTCATGACCGAAGAACTCCAGTTTGTTTATTGTTTTCCTATATTCTTTAGGTTATAAGTTCACCAAGACGAGGCTGTGAAGATAGGTACGCCTTGCCACGAAGACTGGGCCGAGCTGATTAAGAAGCATCAAATCACAATTGAGTATAACGAGTACGAAGCCGCTTTGGAGAACTCCTAGTTATTAAGGAGAGGAAAACTATGTTCATAACAATTACGAGTAAGGCGGTTGAGCACAAGAGAATTGAATGGAGAATCCCCTTTTCTTCAACCCTTATATGCCCCAGCGGAGTCTTAGGTCCACACAAAGAACGGCTTAGTAAAATAAAAGTAAAAAAGATGATTGATGATTCTAATTGGTTGAAAGCTCAAACAAAAAAAAGAAGGGTCAGAAAAGGAAACGTAGACAGCTGCGCTGTCCTCCCGTTGAGGAGGAGATCGAAAGGCTTGCTTATTTGCTGTGTTCCATGTGCCTGTGCCTTCGGTCAGTTTTCTTCAAAGAGAGAGAGAGAATCCCATTAGATAGGTCTACTAAGCTTGCATAGGCAATAGCTCAATCGATCCGATCATTAGTCAGAGAATGAGTGAGTCATAGCTGTAGTAATTAGGGTAAGAGGGAGCTAGGAGTTAGCCCAATTTCAGTGTCTAAGGAAAAGTCCACGTCAAATATAGAACTCAGGTACTACAATTCCATTTTCATAAGAAGCCCGTAAAGGCAGCTTCAGTTTCAAGTGAAAATGGAAGTCTGGTCTGGGTCTTCCTGTGCAGTCAGGCAGAATCAGAAGAAAAGAGGTAATAAATGGAATTTCAAACTTCCCTTAAAAATTTGCCTTGTTGTGATAGGGGGCTTTTCCTTCCTACCAAAGAACGTTAATTTACTTAGATAGGGTTTGACTGCCTTACCTTCTATTCTATTAGTAAAGGGCGTTAGCGCTTTACTAATAGAATATCAAGTAAAGGGGCACCACTTTTTTGTAAAGAAAGAGGGCTACTTCACGACCCGCTACTAATAATCGAAAGGGTTCACAGCGAGTTCAGTCTATAGTGACGGAACGTTTCCGGCGGAGGGGTTTGTCTCCATGGAACGAGTATTCACTACCGCTTACAGCGCCTTCATTCACTCGTCTTGCTACTTCGGAACTGTTCAGCGGACACGTGGAGTCGAATGTCTCTCTACAATGTACCGTAGGTAGACTGATTATTCCTGATTATTGTAGGTGACTGTCTCTAGTGGTTTAGAGACAGTTCTGTTGCTACCAATTTCTTTGTGTGTAGTATAATAGATCTACATGTTCTAGTAGATCTAAAGTTGGTTTGTGTTCAGCAACAGAAAGAGGTCAGGCTTTCTTACCCGAGAATATAACCAAGGGGGAAGCCTCGAAAGGCATACGAGTGCGCCTCTCATAGACGAATACCGACTCAGTCCGCTCCTACTGCGCGGGAGCCGGTCGGTGTCGGGTCGGCCCCTAGGGCACTATTCGCCTTGGGAGTGGTTCAGCCATCAAGCTTCATGCTTTCTCGAGGAGCGGGTTCTGTCCCCCGAGTCATGGTTTTCAGCATGTTGGTGAGGCGATCCGGAGGAACGGGCAATGTATGTGTTAAGCATTTAGCGATCCACGATTCGTTGGGCGCTTCGGGACCGTATCCGTCGGCTTGCCAATCAACTGACCCGCTTTCCTTGGTCGACAAGGGACCCTAATCTAATCCCTACTTTCAGCGGAGTTTCTTCTATCTTTTTTTCCGGGATTTTGGCCTCGCCACTTCAAAAGAGAGGAAAGAACTCCGCCGTCATAGGCGGCGGAGGGTTTCGCTTTATATATGTTTATATACGAAAAAGAGTCACAGTGAAAACTCAAAAAACAATCAATAGAATTTATACGAAAGAGAACATTGGCCTTTTCTTTTAGGAAGAAAAAAGTCACAGAGTCAAAGCCAAATAGACCCAATCAGTTTACTGAAATAATCATAAATAGAGTAATTAATACTAATAATGTAACTCTCTTTCTTCAAGTAAGAAAGAAAAAGTCAACGCTCATTCAGCGCACCTTACCTAACTTAATTCAACCGCTTGAGAAATAAATAAGAAAGACATATGGGGCCATTTTGAATAAAAAAATAGATACAAAGATAAGGAAAGGTACAATGAGTATGAAAAAGCTTACCAAATAACATTTTATTTTATAAATTGAAGCTTTCAAAAAGCAGGATTTGTTGAATAGGTTAGTCACTCTAATAGATGTTCTTTGAAAAGCGAATCCTGGTCATTATCCTTTTTTAGATGATTCAAAAGTCGCGGAGATTCAAAGGTTTTGACTGAATTCTTCTTTTTCTTTCTCCCTAGTTTTCCTATGAAAAAGATCTTTCTTTTATTCCACAGATAATATAAATAATAAAGAAAGATATAAAGAGGGCATTTCTTATAGTTCTTCTGTAAAAAGAATTCCTATGCAATCAAACTCAAGTTTCGCCCTTATCGATACCTTTTAATATATGATATTAATGCGCTCAAGCAATCTATCTTAATCCCTTCCCTACTAGTGGGTTCTTTTCTTTCTATTTTTAGTATATGTAATTCCGGTTGTTTTAGAGTTTCCGGAAAAGCTTTTAGGAAGAATATATCCGGAGGGCTAGTCTTGTCCTAAATCTAGGTCTATTCCTGCCAGCGGGAGTTCTCTTGCACTTGCAGCCCCTACATCTACTTCCATACCTTCTCCTTGGAATTACCATATGGGTCAAGTCAAGGTCGGATCGGACAGGCTAGGTGAAAAGCTTAGGGCTAGGGCACAAAGGTAGTATGCTTATTACTCGGACAATTTCTTTCTTTATCTGGGCTGGGCTAACGATAAGAGATCCTTTTTTTTTCTTTCTCTGTATGTGGCCTGGTGGGCTGGATAGATTGATTTCCGGGAGGAAGACAATAGGCTTTTTTCCTCTTTCAAGAGCTATTTAGTTCCGGTCGGGTTGAGTGCTCTTGGATGGGGTTCTATGATATCCAGGGGAAGGCCTAGGGGTTTACAATTAGAAGTTCCTGCCATGGTTTTTGGAGAAAAAAGCTAAACCCTTATAGTTGGCGTGCTAAGAGCAGCTAATTGAAGTGCTAGTTTCGATCTAGCTCCAGTGGGAGTTGCTCAACCATTTCCAGATGAGTTTCCCATAAGTTCTTGTCTCTCTCAATGTGTGTCTGCGAAGGCAAAGGCAAGGCTTTCTATTCACATGTGACAATCTATCCTTGATTTATTTCAAGCAATGGATGGAGGGTTAGCGTTCAAGGAAATAAGTAAGCAATCCGCTTTCACGCCTGCAGGCCCTAGGTCAAAAACAAAGAAGTTTGAAGTCCCCTTCGAGCAGGGTAGTTCTCTTTGGATCCATTTGCCCTTTCATCCCTTCGTTCCTTATTAAGGTAGAGGGCTAATGTTCACTGTTAACCAAAGCGTCCAAGCCTAACTCTTAGCAATGATCTGTCCTAGTTCTATTTTCACTTTCCCTAAGCCTCCTCTGTCTCCCAGGCCTCTTCCCTTACGCTCTATCAATTCCTTCCTTTCCTGCTATGTTAGTACCTTCGTAAAGAGATCTTCTCACTTGAGTACTTGCTTTGTTAGTACTTTCACTGCTGTGAAAGCGGAGAGAGCTACTGAGTCAGAACCGGAATAAAAGCAGTAAAGCGAAGCTAGGATTTACTTTGATGGGATGTAAGTCTGGTACTACCAAACTAAGTTTCAATCCAACGAAGGAAGATCAATGAGGAATGCCGGAATACCATGAATCAGACTAAGGGAAGATCGATCCCATCCTCAAAACCCTTAGCGCCCTCGCTTTCTAAGAGCGGCATTCTGAGCTTTATTCTAAGCAGGAATTCTCCCTCGCTTCCACAAGCTTCACTTCCTTTGATGGCAACTTCGCTTGAGGCTTACTTTCAATTCATAAAGTCTCTCAGAGCAACAAGCTGCACTTTCTTAGCTGCACCGTCGAAGACGCTGCTCTCTTTGGCCTTCCCTCACTCTAGCTCAAACCGGAATTAAAGAAGTAGCTTCGAAGCAAAGCTAGGATTTACATTCTTAGTTAGGCGGGATGGTGCGAGCCGTCCTGCCCTTGGTATACTACCGGGAACAGCTGTGAAACCTTCGATCGCTCTAGCTACAACCGGCTTAACTGCTTGGGAAAGCGGATACTCCTTCTGAGTCGAAAGCGGAGCGGTTAAAGCAAGGATTTACTTTTAGTTAGGCTGACTGGATCGTGAAACTTCGTTGGATTGATTTACTTTCTTAGGATGGGCTGCCCTTATCTTCCCACTTCGTAGGATGTGCTTGCTTTCCGGCCTTGTCCCTTCGTTCGCTCTCCTGCTTAACCGGAGAAGAGCTTCCGAACCAGGCATCTTCCTTATCTTATTTCCCTTGCTTTCAAAAGCAGGAACCACAGCTTTCAGTTCAAACCGGAATAAAAGCAGGGACTACGAGGATTGGTTTTTTTGAAATGAATTCTTTCTCGAGGAAATCCCTTCGCTCACTCTAGCTCTAGCTTCAACTGCTTTGAACTGAGCTTCCTTTCCTTCCTTGGATGCTCTCTTACTTCGCTTCTATCTTAGTACCTGGTGAAACTTCCTATCCTCTCCTTACTGTCGAGCGTAAACCTTTCCTATTACCTTCCTTTCTTCGCTTCATTCTAAGCATTATAAACTAGGGATTTTGAGCAGGAAAGAGGAGCTGCGGAAGCTGAAAGAGCGGAAGAAGCAGGCTTAAGAAGGAAGAGCGGAAGGAGCAAGACTAAGAACTAGCTCGGCTTAAGGATTAGCTAGCTAGGAGTCTTTCTGTATATTCGAGACTTTATCCCTCTGTTCTAAGTGCAAGGCTTTCTTAGCTGCGGTAACCCTGCTATGCAGGAATTATTACAGTTATCTCAGATCTAAGCTTGGAACGACGAACCGGGAACAAGCTCCCTTCGTTCGCTTACCTGCTTAACCGGCCTAAGTTAAGGATTAGCAGCACCGTCTACTAGCTAGAGCTGTGAAAGCTGAGATAGCCGTGTGGGAACTCAGGACTAAGGCAGTAAGAAAGAGCTAGGATTAGTAGTTTGAGTTGGTTAGGCGGGATGGGATCGAAGAGACGTCCTTAGCCTGTACCG
>CAOGCB010298622.1:0-12511 GCA_948266635.1 Cnidoscolus chayamansa
TTTAATCTGAATAGAGAAACAAGAACCCTAGGTAAGTTCAAGTTTCTGTCAACCCTAATACTAAAAGTTTATTCTTCATTTTAAGAGCTAAAAGGCTGAAATTCATAAGGGAAATTAGAGTTTTGAGGTCATGAGTATAAAAGAGTTATTTTATTTTTTTATTCTTCTTCCTCTTATTCATGTCTCCTAAATTGATAACTGTTAGTGGAAGCTTTATCATGTTGGCAGTGGAAGCTCATCTTGTTTTATTCTCTTTTTTTTTTTTTTTTTTTTTTTCCACATTGTGCCTCTGACCTTCTGCAAGTCATCAGCCAAACCTTCTCTTTTTTAGTACTATATTGAATGTCATCTCTTTTTCTGAAGCTCCTTTGTTTTGCTTATTATTGTTTTTTGTAGGAATTGAAGAAGTTAATGGCGTCGGTGAAGAGAAAGTCGATAGAAGACCCATCTGCGGAGCCACCACTCCATATGCAGAAACAGCGGAGAGAAAATGGTTCAGTTACTGCCAATGAGCCGGTGGCTTGTGTTCATGATGTCTCATATCCTGATTGTTATGTTCCACCATCTCGTCCAGACTCTTCAGTTCTTAAGGACCCAAAGCCTGCAAAAGAATTCCCATTCACCCTTGACCCTTTTCAGTCTGAAGCTATTAAATGCCTTGACAATGGAGAGTCTGTTATGGTAAGTGTCCGGAGCATAATTTCGGTTATAACCTTATGGCTTATGCAATTCAAAATTTTCATTTTTTTATCTGGTGATATGCATCTAAGAGAAGGGGAGGCTTCTGCTTTAACCAAAGATAAAGTTTTGAAATTCAATTACTAGTGAAAGTTTGTACTCTCTATATCACTGTAACTAGTAAGAACTGAGGTGACATATATGTGCTTTATAGATCAGGTTAGAGCTTGTTAAAGAAATATTAATAAGATGAAGTTAAAAAGGAAATCAAGTTCATGGGATCAGTGTAGATGCCCTTCCTATATTGTTTCCAGTGATCTCAAAACTGTGCTTAGGGCGTTTTCTTGTGATTCCTAGAGCTATTTGATGAGGTATAAAATAATTGAAGTCAAAATAGTATAATCTCACACATAGAATTTATTGGACATCATTCCTGAGGAGTGAGGACCCACTGTGGCATCACATCTAGGGTTGAGATTGCATTAAACATGTTCAGACAGAGCTAAAAAAATTAAAAAGAACAAAGAGTTTGGGTAGTAAAAAGCTGTGCTCCAATTTGAAAAACTATAGAGATATATGGGGTATGTTTACTCATGGAAAACAGTTTTCTATTTTCCAATTCATATTTTCTAATGAAACTCTAGTTTTTATTTTATGTAGAAAATTAGCAAAAACATAAAAACTGTGTTCACCTGTCAATGATAAAAAATTGTTTTTGAATTCAGAATGATAAAAAATATTCATAACTTTCATAATTTAAAAAAGTATTTAAAACCTTAATTGTTTTACTTTTAAACTATTTTACATTATATTATTCATTTTATTTTATAATAATACAATTATTTTTTATAATTATAAATAAATATTTGTTGAACTAATTATTTAATATTAATTATGAAAATATTATGTTATAATTTTTATTATAGAAAAACTATTATTTCCCATTTAGAAAACAATTAGAAAACATAACCATTATTATAATGGAAAACAGTGGAAAGCAATTTACATGCGAACATGCAAATCTGTTTTTTAATTGTTTTAGAAAACTTTTCTAGAAAACTACTCTAGTTTTCTGTAGGTGAATAGGTCCATAGAGTTTTAAATAGTACAATCAGTATGCAAGTGATGTGGAGGTTTTAAGGTTAATATGGTGGCCAGAGGGGTTCGTGGAGATGGGCAAACAATGGGCTATGAAGGATCAGGATGTATTTCTCCCCTATTACACTTGGTTCACGGATTCTGCCTTCATGTCTTATCTATTTCTTTCTTGGGTATCCTTTATTTTGGTTAGATGTAATGAGGCTTTCAGTAGAGCTTGTAGCCTACCTACCCTTCCCCAGTGAAAATGTGCCAAAAGTTGTTATTCTTGTGATAAGGTCAATACAAAGCCATATCCAGTAAAATTAACTTCAAAATAAAATCTTAAATAAATGTCTGATAAGTTGCTTCTTCAATAATCATATACTGAATATCTACTTGAAAATAACAATCAATTGGCCATTTGAGTCATTTGATCAGTAGGTTAATGTTGATAATTTCAGTTATGTATCGCACTAATAATATATGGAATTTAATTGTGAAATCTAGTGATTATGGATTAAAGAAATTCTTTTTTTTTTTTTTTTTTTTTTGCGTATTTAGAGTCATACTCATGCTCAGTAATGTGAACCTTTTATTTGTCCTTATTCTTGGGCGATTCATCTTTTTTAGTCTTGCAAGTTCTCAGGGACACAATCTGCCTATTTCCCAAGATGAAGGGTCTGTTCTTGGCTATTATTATATTGATTCAGAGAATGTTAATTTTTTCTCACTTGGATGACTATTTTTTATTGCAACAATGATATTTTGAATGCTTAACAATTCCATTTATACAGGTTTCAGCACATACGTCAGCTGGCAAAACTGTAGTGGCATTATATGCTATTGCTATGTCTCTAAGAAATCAGCAACGCGTCATATACACTTCACCCATTAAGGCACTCAGCAATCAAAAATACAGGGAGTTCAAAGAAGAATTTGCAGATGTAGGTTTGATGACTGGAGATGTCACAATTGAGCCTAATTCTTCTTGCTTGGTGGGTATTGCTTTATGTCAGTATTTTTTTTTAAATGTGGGTATATGACTTGCATTTGAGCATCTAAAAGACAGTTTTGTTTTAGGTTATGACCACTGAAATCTGGCGTAGCATGCAGTATAAAGGATCTGAAATTACTCGTGAGGTAGCTTGGGTCATTTTTGATGAAGTACATTATATGCGTGATCGAGAAAGAGGTGTGGTATGGGAAGAAAGCATTGTTATGGCCCCGAAGAATTCCCGATTTGTGTTCCTTTCTGCCACTGTGCCCAATGCAAAAGAATTTGCTGATTGGGTGGCAAAGGTGATTTAGTTTTCATTTCAAATTTATTTCCAGTTTCAAACTAAAGGCAATTAAAATTTTTATTTCTCTTGGCATTATTCTTTGCTCACTTAGTCTCAATGGTCAGTGCTTTGGATGAGAATATCATCATCAGGACATAATAAAGTTCTTCCTTTGGAAAGATGAAACAACCAATATAAATTTAAAGAATGATGATCATGTATATCCCCATAGAGTTAGTAACTTGCAGTTCTAGTGGTGTGTTGATACTTAATACCTGTTTATTGCTTCCAGATAAGCAAGCCTCTAGTGGCTCATCAGTTATTTTTAGTCTTTAGAAGTCTATTTGAGAGGAAAGGCATTAATTATTGCTTTCCTTCTTTCTCATTATTGCACTCAATTTGTTTACAGAACAAATAAGGCACTGATATTTAATGTATGTAAGTTCACGTGCATAAGCTGAAATGTTTAATGGGTATATATGGCATATGCTATTTAAATATTTTTTTTGGTGCACTCTTCAAACTTCCATGACCTTTTGCCAAAAATTAAGTGACTTAACAATTCCGATAATTGAATTTGAGGGCCAAGCTGTGTGATTCATATTCAGGGAAACTATTTTCCTTTGTCCTTTTTTCCTTTTTTAATTTTTCTTCATAGCTTTGACTTATTGCTATTATTCCACATCTGACTGTTGTTTGGCGCCAGCACAGACAGAATCGGATTCAAGAAATTTCTCTACTCTCTCCCCCCCATTTTATTATGATGTGTTAATATCGATGCATATTATGTAGTGCCCGCATGATTCTCTGATATTTGTGGCATCAGTTATTTCACTATTAGTGCTCATCATTTTTGTGCAGCACTGCAGTTCTTGGGTTTGACCCAGTGGTTCCAATGGATGCATTTTTTGCCGTACAAACCATTTAATTTGTTGGAGAAATATGCTTAACCATGTGATTTTGATTCAGGTTCACCAACAACCATGTCACATCGTTTATACTGATTATCGACCAACACCCCTTCAGCATTATATTTTTCCTGCCGGCGCTAATGGTTTATACTTAGTAGTAGATGAAAAGGGGAAGTTTCGAGAGGATAGCTTTCAGAAAGCATTGAATGCTCTGGTCCCTAAGAGTGAAGGTGAGAAGAAAAGAGAAAATGGAAAGTGGCAAAAGGGTTTAATAATGGGTAAACTTGGCGAAGAAAGTGATATCTTTAAGATGGTAAAAATGATCATTCAGCGACAGTATGATCCAGTCATTCTTTTCAGCTTTAGCAAACGAGAATGTGAATTTCTAGCCATGCAGGTAAGTTTCATAACCTTTTTCTTTGTTTCTCCTATAGTTTGGTTGAATGCTTCTGGTCAATTCCATGGTTTTAGTTAGGTATTACTATTGTTAGGTTACTCCATGATTTAAGTGAGTGAAGCATCTTTAATGAGCCTTTTAGTTTCTTCGTACCTGTATATTAGTTTATTATTTATTCATAGTTCTGGATGCCTACATGACTCATATAGCTGTCATTTTACATTGATCAGTATAACTTTAAACAAAAACAAAGTGCAGACATTTCATTTATTTGCTTTCCTGAATAAACTATGGAATTTGTCCTGCGTTTTATTTTTTAGATGGCAAAAATGGATCTAAATGAGGATGATGAGAAGGTGAACATAGAAACCATTTTTTGGAGTGCCATGGACATGCTTTCAGATGATGACAAGAAACTACCTCAGGCAAGTTGCTTCCTTTTCTTCAGTGTGTGCTCCCTTGTGTTGAGACATTAGACTTGGCTTTCTTTCAGCTTGTAATTATGGTCCATTTGCTGAATATTTTGCAAATTATGGTTGTTTGTAACACACGATAGTTCTTCAGCTGCCTACAGCCTCATGGTCCTTGGCCAGATGTTTATGGTTTTATGTTTTGTATGCTTGACAAAAATCATAGGATTTCATACTACCATCTGTGTTTTGTTTTTCACCAGTGCCAAATATACTGATATGCTGGAGTTTGTTTCTATATTAACTTCTCCTATTCGCAGGTTTCAAATATGTTACCCCTCTTAAAGAGGGGAATAGGTGTACATCATTCTGGCTTGCTTCCCATTCTGAAAGAAGTGATAGAGATTTTATTTCAAGAGGGGCTGATCAAGGTTTTTTTTTTTCTCTTTGCTTCTTTTTTTGGTGATGCTTGTGCATATCTTCTAAGTTACTTTTTTAGTTTTTACATCTCATTTTATTGTGTAATGGAAAAATAAGACTTTTTGTAATTGATGTTTCACATGAAAATTTTCTGGTTTTTCCCTGTAACATAAGGTTGTAGCTGCTTCACCTCATTTAGCTGATGCACCATACGCTACTTTCATTTCCAGTGATTGTTTTTACTTTATCTTGAGTTGTTTAGGTCATGCTTAATCTTACTTGGTCATAAGATGTTTTATGGCATCAGACATATTTCTCCTTTACCTTCTCTCTCTTCTCCTTCTGTTATTTAGTTTCTGAAATTCATTTGGATAAGGGGTTAAATATCTTTAAAATTTGGATAATGCTAATGATGAAGGCATACATTCATTTGCTTTTTTGTCAGGGAAAATATTCATATGCTGTCTGGTTTATTATTTATTAATTTTGTTCTATCTTCCTTTTTTCTTTCTAATTTACAGTTATGATGATGATTGAAACATTTTCCTTTAGTGTCTATTTGCTACAGAGACCTTCAGCATAGGTTTGAACATGCCAGCAAAAACTGTAGTATTCACCAATGTCCGTAAATTTGATGGAGACAAATTCAGATGGATATCTAGTGGAGAGTACATCCAGATGAGCGGCCGAGCTGGTCGTCGAGGAATTGATGACCGTGGGATATGCATCCTTATGGTGGATGAGAAACTTGAGCCCCCTACTGCTAAAACAATGCTTAAAGGAACTGCTGACAGTTTGAACAGGTAAGCTCGACTTTTGACATCATATTGTGTTAATTGGTTCATTTTAACTTACAATTGGTTAGTTCTCTATTATCAAACTCTTGTTCTTTTTCATTCATTTATCAACGACTAGATTATACTCAGATGTGAAGGTAGCTCTGATAATATAGCCTTTCAAAAGTGTGATCTCTTCTGTTTTTTTTTTCTAACTTGTTTTCAGTCAGGGAATCCATTCATGTAGAAGTCCCTGATACTATTGATTGAGCTGATTAAGTATTGTCTGAATAATGTTAACTGTTACAGGCTTGAAAGTTGTACCCCTGACTAATTGAATGGTTTTATAATGTGAAATTGGTCATGATGTATATGGAAATGTAAATATATATTTGTTCAATTCACTCGTGGTAATATGATTTGGTATTGATAATGTTATTGTCCTAGAAGTGCCTTTATTGACCTGTATTTTCATTTCATTCAGTGCCTTCCATTTAAGCTACAACATGCTTTTAAATCAAATGCGCTGTGAAGATGGGGATCCTGAAAATTTGCTTCGCAATTCATTCTATCAGTTCCAAGCTGATCGTGCAATTCCTGATCTCGAGGTCAGTTGATTTTTTACAAAGGCCATATGTTATGAAACTTCACAGTTAATTTTTTGTTATATTTTTTTTCAGAATACATATAGTTACATTTGTTTTATATTTGAGTGCTGAGGGTGAGCCTTAGCACAATGGTATAAGTAAGACACCTCTTCAAATGTGGAATGGAATGAACGTCTATAAATGAGTAAAGGGAAGGTTACTGCTGTCCCCCCTCGCCTGCCCCCCCCCCCCAACCCCATGCAAAATGGGGAGAATTATGCATTGGGTTGCCCTTTTTAATTGTTTGTTTGAGCAAACAGACTTGAGTATTACCACTAAAATGTTTTTGGTTTATTAGTTTGTTTTTTGTTTCTTTTTCTGTTAATATGTTAGTAGCGGGCTTTTTTACCAGTTGATTTACGACTCTTGATATTGAGGTCAACTTATCTTGTACAGAGGGTACAGTCTCATAAATTGTTTTGCTTGGTTATCTGTTATGGTTGGTTAGCATGTTAGTTTACGAATTACGATCGATTGGCATCTGGTGGATTTTTTGGATGGTTCTGATTGGTAAACCGATGGCTAATAATGTCATAAACCTGTTATGTGCAAACAACTGACTGACATCTCAGTGGTATTATCATATAGTATTAGGTGCATTTGATTATTTTAAATCACACATTTAACTATTTTATCGACATTTGTGTGCATATTGAAATAAATTGATAAAACAAACACAAATAACTTACAGTACGCCTGGTGCATTTGTGGATTTAAAAGAAACTGGAAATCTAGGACAAACCAGAGACTTACCATGAGGCCATGTAAAAATGGTACTTAGGCTTAAGACAAAATATTGAAGAAATTTCTTTAACAAGAAATATATGGATTGGAGTAATGAGTTGTCACTTTGTGAAGTATAATAGGTCACACTAGTAGTAGATCATGAGTTTCACTTCTAATAGATGTAGGGAGTTTCTCTAAAGCTTTAAGAAGGGAGAAGAACATGGTGGATGTGAATTTACTTCTGTAGTACTATTTTGAGCACCATCCCTTTCCTGCCTGCTTATATTTTGGCCACTCGTTATCTGTGTATCTGGGTTGTTCTTATGCTACTTTCAGAACTAAATCTTGAACTAATAAGTCAAAGGTGATTTTGCTTGCAGAAACAAGTGAAAGTACTTGAAGAAGAGAGGGACTCAATGATAATTGAAGAAGAAGATAGTCTAAAGAACTATTATGATTTGATTCAACAATATAAAAGTTTGAAGAAGGATGTTCGTGATATTGTATTTTCTCCAAAATACTGCCTACCCTTTCTGCAGGCTGGCAGAATTGTCTGTCTCCAGTGTGCTGGGATCGATGAAAACTCTCCATCTTTCTCCATTGAAGACCAAGTAACATGGGGGGTGATAATTAATTTTGAGAGAGTCAAAAACTTTTCTGACGGTGAGACTCTCTTTTTTTTTTATTATTCAGTGCCTGCAGAATTTTTATATATTTATTATTGATAGATGGTGCATGAACCAGATGATGCAAGTAGGAAGCCTGAAGATTCAAACTACACGGTAGATGTTCTTACAAGGTGTGTCGTGAGCAGAGATGGAGTTGCCAAAAAGAATATCAAGATTGTCCCATTAAAAGATCCTGGTGAACCTCTTGTTGTTTCCGTTTCTATCTCTGAGGTAAGCTCCTCTCTCTTCTTTGTTTATTGTTTCTCATTCTCTAAATTTTGTGTTGAAATTCCTTGAGCATGCTTTAGTGTCTAAGGAGGAATATATCAAACTGAAATTGATATTTCATCTTTTATTTGGCTGCAAATCAGGTCTATGACTTTAGTGGTTGTACAAAATTGTAGGTATTTGTAGATTCATAAATAATGTTTAATTTTTATGTTGTGATGAGTTAGTTCTAGTGGATAAGAATTTCACCAAGTCTAGTAATTAAGCTTGTCTCATTGTTATTTGAGCAAAAGCATTTCCAAAGGATGACTACTCAATTGATGTTCTGACTGCTGCTCTTCCCTTATTTGCATACATATCTTGTATGATACTTTGGCAAAGGAAGAAGTTTTTTGCTTTACATATTATGTTATTCTACAGATTAGTAGTTTGATGATTACACTGATTAAGGCTTCAAGCAAAGTTTCTTATGTTTGTTCTGTTAGGTATGTGCAGTCTCCATCTTTTTTATTCTCTGTTGGAATTTGCAGAGCTTTTACTTTGGCTACGTAGTCTGTTTGTTTATTTTTCTTAGTTATTGTAAAGAGATGTATGTGCCGGATTTGTTCTTCTGATATGAGAAATTTGTACCTCCTTGAAACTTTACTTGGTTATCTCTTGAAAAATAGGTGACTTCCTTGAAACTTTACTTGGTTATCTCTTGAAAAATAGGTGACTTTGGAATCCGAATGAATATCTGTTCCAATACAAAATAAACTAGGATTCCATTCCAAAATTTAGAGGATCTCTGAACTGGACTTTCTTTTCCCTAGCTCCAGCAAATTAATTATTAGTTTGATTCACAAGAAGCTTTTGCTGAGAAAAATGTTTCTTTTATTTCTTTAAGTTGCTTATTTTTGTCATTGACGAAGTCATACCAAAGAAGAATCTTTGAACTATCTTATTGTATATGGAACAGATTACTAGTCTCAGTAGTGCTCGCTTGTACTTGTCAAAGGACCTTTTGCCTCTAGAAGTTCGAGAGAACACCCTAAAGAAGGTCTTAGAAGTTCTTTCTAGAAATCCTACTGGACTGCCACTAGATCCTGAAGGAGATATGAAGGTATTTACTGCTTCCACATGTTATTTGCGTTCTTCACTTTTCACTTTCCACAAAATGATTGTCTGTAATATTTTCTTTCTTTAGATCCAAAGTAACTCGTACAAAAAGGCAGTCCGAAGGATAGAGGCTTTAGAGCACCTCTTTGAGAAGCATGAAATTGCAAAATCTCCCCTTATTGAGCAAAAGCTCAAAGTTTTACACAAGAAGCAAGAATTGAAAGCCAAAATCAAGTCGATCAAGAAAACTATGCGTTCTTCCACATCTTTGGCTTTCAAAGACGAACTTAAAGCAAGAAAAAGAGTTCTCCGGAGACTAGGGTAATCATTTTTTTCCCCTGCTTTGAGGTGTTGAGTTGGTGGGTGGGATGTTACTTTTTGCTCATTGATCTGTCTTCTTCTTTTGGACTTTTCTTTGAAAGATAGCTTTTATGCATGTAAATATGTGACAATTTTCATCTTTGTTGAACCGGCAAAAAGGTTGTAGATCCTGCAAATGTTACATTAAGCATAAGCACTAAAAAAAGATAAGGGTGTGATGGGATTGTCAACCCATTGGGAAGGGGAATTAATATATACAATAAAATAAATTACTATTACAAACAAAGTCTTAACTGCAATTAGCCTCCAATGTTAGCATGAAAATACACACTGTTAGTGTTGGAATTTTCATCTGTTTCAGAGTAGAACACCTTATGGTTGGATGGGACATGGTTTGATTGTATTATCTTTCAAAAGAATATTGGCTGGTCTCAAATGTTGTACAGTTGTTTGAACATATCCTAATCTGTCTTTTTTAAGGAATTAATATCACATGATATCTTTGGGTCTGAGGTGCTTCAAAACTTGATATGTGATTTTACCTCACTGTATCAACCTGTTTGGAAACTAGAATTTTTGCAAGAACTCAAGTTAATTGATTCTTTTTTGTCGTTCTCATGTTTGGAAATCTAATAGATGAAAGTTTTCAATTCTTTTAACTTGAAAAAGAAAATCATTTTACCAGAAATAAGATCATGCATGTGAGAATTCATTTGAATTATTTTTTCTGCAAATGGTTTTTTTTCCACAGAATGCCTATGTATTTCCTGTACTTTAATCACTTCTTTATATTTCTGATATATTGAAAGGTGTCAGGTCTGTTCTAATTGGCTGATTAAATCTCAAATTCCCCCCTCCCCCTGTATTACCTATGAGTAATGATGTATCTCTATGCTCTAACCTCTTTCTTTCTTCATGTTGCATGCACTTGTCAAATCACCTCTATTTGCATATACGACGGCTATAACAATCACATTTCTTAACTTCTCATTTAATTTATATTTGGAGAAGAAAGAAATTCTAATAGTTAATCTCAATGCTTTGAGGTGTATGCATTGCATGAAAGTGATAAAGGGTTTTATTTCTCATGTTGTCACTTGAATGCCATAATTGCAGTTATCTTAAAAGTAACCATTGAGGCATACATAGATAAAAGAGTTCATTTTGGTTGTAGAAAGAAAAGAATTCTTCAACAATCTAATGTGTTCTTAACTTTATCTTTGACTATCTTAGCTGTTTTATTTATTAATTGGAAATTTTCAATAGTTTACACGCTCCTACTGTTTTGCATTCTGAAATTTCAATATGCTATGAGTTATTTTTCTCATATTATGATTGTTATGTTGTTGCTATCTAGTTTCATCATGCTGCTAAAAGATTAGTATGACTCGATCAATTCTTTTTTCATCTATGACTGTGCAAGCTATCGTTCAAAAATGTAATTATAGTTCTGATTCAATTGTAGATATGTTACAAGTGACGACGTAGTGGAGTTGAAAGGAAAAGTTGCTTGTGAAATTAGCAGTGCAGATGAGGTGACCCTGACGGAGCTCATGTTCAATGGTGTTTTAAAGGACATAAAGGTGGAGGAAATGGTATCTCTTCTTTCATGTTTCGTGTGGCAAGAGAAACTACAGGATGCTGCAAAACCTAGGGAAGAACTTGACCTGCTCTTTACACAATTACAAGATACAGCTCGAAGAGTTGCCAAACTTCAGCTTGAGTGTAAGGTAAGCAAATGTGTTTGTTTTTGGGTCTTTTTCCCCATGTTGTCGACTCTAAGAGTATTGGTATCCAGATAAGATCAAGTTCATTTAGGATATGTAATATTTATATTGCACAATTTTTAATATACTATTCATTTTATTTACATGATAAGTGGCTTATCAGGTCACTCTCTTTTTTAGAGTTATATTAATCTAATTATTTCATTTGTATTATGTGTATAATTTCATATTATAATAATTTTTAATTAAGAAATCAGTAAATGTGAACATGTTGAATTGAGTCTCGTATTAAATGTGCAATGTAGCATTAAATGGCTCATATTGCAGCTCATGCTAAACATTTTATCTTGTGTTATCCAAATGAAAAAACAATCCATCTTCAAGTTTGATTTCTGATATGATTAGCTTATTGTGTAATGTTCATGTTAATACTATTTCTGTTTGACTCGTATGTTGTCATGACATTAACATGATCCATGAACACAAATTGCCATCATTGTTATAATGAAGTGTATACAAATCTCCATGGGCAAAGTGGCCTTTGTTTATCGTGTAGCCTCAATTTGCTAAGAGAACTGTCTGAAATAATTGTTGTTACAAACAAAATAAGACTGACAAAGTAATCCATTATCCAACCATTTGCATTTGGAATGCGGATTGTTGGGCATTTTGAGGGATGGTACGACTTTGCACAAGTGTATATGTTTTAAATCTGGCAGTTCTATTGGTTTGGTACACCATATGTATCTGCAACTTCATGGATTGCAATCTGTCAATCACTGATCAAGTGTTTCTTTCTTTGCTAATCGTTATTGTTATTATATGGCTATGGCAGGTCCAAATTGATGTGGAGAATTTTGTGAGTTCATTTCGTTCTGATATTATGGAGGCTGTATATGCCTGGGCAAAAGGTTCCAAATTCTATGAAATCATGGAAATCACACAGGTTTTTGAGGGGAGTTTGATCAGGGCAATAAGGAGATTGGAGGAAGTTCTTCAGCAGCTTATAAAAGCAGCAAAATCCATTGGCGAAACAGAGCTAGAGGCAAAATTTGAAGAGGCTGTTTCAAAAATCAAGAGAGACATAGTGTTTGCAGCATCCTTGTACTTGTAGTTACCTGGAGGTTTTAGTTCTGGGAGAAAT
>CAOGCB010298777.1:0-14827 GCA_948266635.1 Cnidoscolus chayamansa
TAATCATTAGCAAATAGCAACTAAAAAGATTATGTCGGGAGAAGGCAGAAATAGCTCGGTCTATCACTACCTACAGTGATCAATTTACAGATATCAGAATGGCCAGTAAACAAATAACAAATTGCTTTTTCCTTTAAAAGAAAAAGAGAACCAAAAACAAATTGAACGCCATGATTATTGTAATATATTACCTGCAGCCCACCAAAAATCAAATGGACATGCGAATCAATAAATCCAGGAACCACTACTTTCCCTTCAAGATCCAACACTTTGGTCTTATCACCAGCCAAATTCTGCATTTCGGGTAAGTGTTAACTCTAATGACAAGACAATGCATACTAACAATAAGTTGAAAAAACGAGAAGAAAATCAAGAACCTGAAGAGATGAATAGTTGCCAACAGTGATAATTCTACCGTTCAGCACAGCCATAGAATCGGCAAAAGGAAAAGAAGCATTACTGGTGAAAATAACCCCATTTCGCACTATCAAATCCGCCATTAATTCTCTGGACATGGTTGTCGACGGCATTCTTAATCCGAGATTTAACCATTCTGGCAGAATGAGCAAAAAATCAATCAAAAGCTGAAACTTTTCGCTATGAAATCATGAAAAGTGTGGAAATTGAAGTTAAAATACGTTTGGAAAAGTCGAAGGAAGGAAGTGGAAGCAAGAAAATGGAGAGAACGAGAACGATGGAAGCAGAGATGATAATGGAAAGATTCATGATGGGAAGTTGTGGATTCTCCAGACTCAGTCAGCTGTCTGCTCCACTGACTCTCATTCATTTTCTAGATTCCATTCAGTGATGTGGATTCAGACATCTCCATTATTGTGGACTATCCGACGACAAAGTTAAATGTTTTTATTATTATTCTTTTCACAATTATTTTTAAGATAAATTATAACTTTGTCTCATTGCTACCCATTTTCACATCATTTTTAAAAAACTATAAATAACCTTTTATATTATTTATAGTTTTATTAGTAAATCAGACTCTTTTTCTTTAAATTATTCTACCTTTTTATTAGTAAATCAGTCGAAAAGAACTCAACCTTTTCAGAAACTGAGTGATTCTTGTTAGGCTTGAAACTTGGGAGTATTTAGCTTGAGCCAGTCATTAATGGCTGAATTGTAAGCTCTGTAACACCCTGCATGATTAGGCAAGTTTGGATTTATTTGACAATTTTAATTCAAGATTTGTTTGTTGTGGTCAGGATGGAGAAATTGGACATAGCAAAGCTCGTTAGCACAGCAAAAATTGGAGGAACAATAGTGGCATTTGGTGGGGCAACAATCACGATGACCCTTTACAAGGGAATTACTCTGCTTTCATTTCATGGTCTCCAAGCTCATCATACTGCAATGTCAATGTCGCATCATCTTGGAGATTTCCTGGGACATGACAAATTATTAGTTTTAAAATGTTTATATAATAATATACCAGTTAAAAGAAAGTGAGATATGCTGAAGCTTGTCTATGAGTAAGCATAAGATCTCTATTTCAGTCCCTTAGTTTCATTGAAACAAGTTGCATAAAAGCATCTTAAGTGGTGGGGCTAGCAATTGAAATCCTCATGAATTTTCCATAAAAACAACAAGAAATAGATCTGTGTAAGTGCTTTATAGTCAGAGAAATTTGGGTTAGAACAGGTGGATTATTTCTGAGTAGGGGTTGAAAAATGCAAGAAACAAAGTTAGAAAAATCTGAAACCATATCTCCTTTGTATATTTATTTCTTTAAGCATGGCAAGTTTCAACATAATCTCCAAGCTAACTTTAGATGAAGGCATGAGCCGCTATGTTCTTGTGGTTTATGGATTTTGTTTTGGAACTCTAACTACATCTCTTCTGGCACTAGTCTTCGAGAGGTCCTTTCTTCTTCTTCTTATTGGAGAATATGATTAAGTTGGTACGTTTACCATTTTATACATAAGATATTGCTTTAATATGTAGGAAAAATGAATGCAAACTCGATGGAGTTATTTGCCTGCATGTTTTCTTACTGGGTTTTTTACGCTGAGTACATATTTTGCCAGAAGAAACCTAAGGATACTAAAGCCGTGAGATCTCCATTTTGAGTTTGAATTTTTTTAGCTCATTGATAATTGCATCAGAACTGTGGGGATAGTGACGCTGTTTGCTGGACTGCAATACACTTCCGCAGCTTTTACAATTGCCATGACCAACTTGGTTCCAGCCATGACCTTTATTTTGGCAATTCTTTGCAGGTATACTACACATTCTCAGCACCACACAAGTTCTATTTAGATAAATTTCATTGATTAGAAGCACAAGAAAGTTATTACTTGTTAGGCTTGAAAGTACTTAACTTGAGATGGCAGAGAAAGCCATTAATGACTGTTGTGTTCAGGATGGAGAAATTGGACATTGGAAAGGTCAGCAGCAGAGCAAAAACTGGAGGAACAACAGTTGCATTTGGTGGTGCAACACTCGTGACCCTTTACGAGGGAATCACTTTGCTTTCATTTCATGGTCTCCACACTCATCACAGTTCAAATTCAAAATCAATTCCAGAGAAGAATTTTTTTCAAAGGGTCGCTCATCCTTGTTGTTCATTGCCTTTCAACGGCAATGTTTGTGATCTTACAGGTGACCAAATATACAAATGTTTATTTGGGCTCTGACAGAACTCTAAACTTGAAATCTTATAGCTTTTGAAACGACTGCAGCCCCATAACCTTGGAGACCACAGAGTACCATTGCGATGAAGCTCATCATTTGTGGAAGCTCCGATTCAGATCTCTCCCACTCATGTTTTAGCTTTTTTTAACATGCTTACCTTAATTTTCCATTCAGACAACCATTTTTTTTCTAAGAGTAATATATGGTAATGCAGGCTAGAACAATTAAGAAGTACCCGGCTCCGATGAAGCTGACCACTTTAACTGGTGTAGCAGGAACTATAGCAGCAATAACTATAGCAACAATCACAGATCATAAAGCATCTTCTTGGAGGTTGTCCTGGGATATGACTCTTCTTGCTCCTCTTTACAACGTAATTTAAAAACTGAACTTGAGACTTTTTCTTTAGTTTTTCATTCATTTCATTTTTTTTTTATAATTGAACTTGGCACCTCATAATTTACGGATACTTTCAATATCTATCTCCTATGATCCTATTTCAAAAGATATCTTTTATTTTTACAACTTTCTTCTGAAATGAGAGATACCATGTCTCCCATTTTGCAAGAAAAGAAAAAAGAAAATACTACACAGTGGGTGAAGGATTTGGACATTTTTGGCAGGGAATTATGGTTTTTGGGATTGTAGCATATGTTCAAACTTTGGTGGTAAGAAGAAGAGGCCCAGTTTTCATGACCTCCTTTAGGCCACTCTCAACTGTCTTTGTAGCAATTATGGAACTCTTCATTTTAGGAGAAGGATTACACTTACGAGAGTGAGGTTTTTTTTTCTTCTTCTAGTTAGTTCTATACTTGTTGAATTCAATTCAAGAAACTGTTAACAATTTCTTACCATATTTCTGCTTTTTTTCCCAGAGTAGTAGGAGCTACAATTGTAATTCTTGGGTTGTATGCAATTCTGTGGGGAAAGGAAGTAGAGAAAAATAAAAAGCTGGTGGAGAAGGCTGCAATTTCTGATCAATATCATATTGTGATTAAAACCCAATGTTGAAAATACAAGTGTTAGTTTTCAATCAGACTTGAAGCTTACTCTCTTGTTCTTCACTCTCTCTTGTTATCTTACAAGGATTGATTGTACATTCGAACCAATTAGTCATTTTTCTGGCTTTTTAATATTCTTCAAACCTTGTCATTTATGGCTTCAAGAATGCATGATGCGATCTAAAATAAAATAATCTTATACTTGCAAGATTTCAAGAATTATTAATTTTTTAAAATGAATAAAAAAGATTTAATCTTTGCAAGTTGAAGATGCCACAATTGATAAGTGGGGAATCTACAAAGTGAAAGAATTGTTCGTGATTCTAAAAGAAAAAAGAATAATTTTACAAGAATAGTGACAGAAGTGCAAAGCAGAGGAACATATGAATTCAAAAGGGTAATTCTCAGACTAATATCCAATACAAGATTTTTTTTTTTCACTTTCTGCTATACTCCTAGTTAATTAATAAGCATAGCACTTGTACTAGCAAGGAATCTAATTTCAAGAAGCTTAGCAGCAATTATAGATCATAAAGCTTCATCATGGAGATTGTCCTGTGACCACTATAGTGAAGTGATAGCAGAGAACAGCCTTACAACACAGTTTTTTTGCATGATTCGCCAAAGTTTACTTACATTCTGATGCTGTACTTAGCTTAACGTTTTGGATTTAGAAGCATGGCAAAACAAGGCTTACCATGGCTGTCTGCTTTATTAGATAAAAAATGGAAATAAACGAAGTATGGTAAAGCTTATCTTTTTCCCCTAAGAGAAGAATATGACACCTCTATTTACATAATCACCTCCTCCACCATATTGCCCTCGTAGCCGAGCTCATCCCCTTTGCTGGAGCTTTAGATTACAGTAAATTCTTCTGAATAATATGAGTCGTAACTCAACATTAAATTAACATGATTTTCTACTCATCTAAAATGAGATGTGCAAACTCTGGTGATGCAGATGAGGCTCACTGTTCTTGTCCTGTAGAAACTGCAGCTATTATCGACTTCTAATTTTAGCGGAGGCATTGAACATAAGAGGGTATGTCTTTTGTTTGTTTTTACTGTTCATTTGATCGTTTCTCCTCAGCCCATGCCAGAACAGAATTTCAAATCCTCTCTCCCTATTCACTATTTTCCAGGTCCATGGCATAGGAACGGCAATGATAAAGCTTGGCGCTTGTACGACATTCTCCTTTGCCTTAGCTTAGGAAAACAAGAAGCAAATGTAGATTGATTATGTTCATCTATATAAATATATATGTATTAGTTTAAGTTTTTACTAATTTCTGGCAATTGGCTAGCTGTATGTGCAGCATTGGTCCAAAATAATAGCATAACGCAAACTCATATCTTATTAGTGTCACTCATAAAAATTACATCCATGGTTAACGTATATGTCAATACAAAGGATCTTTCTCCTTCCGCAGAGGAATGATTTAATATCACAGAAATTGCATTCTCTCCACGTACGAATTCTCTGGAGAATAACTTAAAATTTTGGACTCGACATGCAGAAATTCAAATCTGGCGCCCCTTCTCACTTGATTTGATCGTTTTGTAGGTGCACCACTTGAAAACTATTTCTCTTATGCAAGAACATATGCACATTATTATGCAAAAGAAGATGCACCTAGTTTTGAAGTTGGGATTCGTAGATCTGCAGGCCATTGGTGGCTGCAGTTATTGGACAAAACCTGACAGAGAAGGAGTATGGTACAGCAGGAATCAGATATTTGTCATGGACACTGGGTGTCCAGCTATCATCTCCACCCACACCCATATGTTTGTGATCAAGATGAACCTGCAATACAGACACAATATATTAATTCAACAGAAATGGTCCAATAGTTGCACATCATCACAACTCCTTTTGCAGAAGCAAAAATTTTGTATAAGCAACCTAGAATCAGATCTGCAATTCTTTTTCCAGCCATTATAACACCTAAATACAACAATCCAGGTCATTAGTCTGGTAATAATGATAGACTTTTAGGAGATCACCCATTAGCAACAAATATCGAACTTAGAAGGTTATAGAAACTGAAATTTTGGCAGTCTAGGTGAAGCTTGCCCCTTAAAAAATCATTAGGCTTGTGTGTCTGCCTGGATACTACAGGAAGATTCTATGTTAAGCAGACAGTTATATTCTTTTCCTTGAAAATGCAGCTGCCTCAAATTTAACTGCTCTATATTTTTTGAAAGCAGAACAATCGATCAGTTTAACTTGATATAATTTGGACAATGAAAGTAATTGAACCAAATTGATATAATTTCTTTCCATATACATTCAGTGAGACAAGAAAAAAAAAAGATATTGATGGTAAGAAATTACCTCAATGTTATTTCCTTGAACAAGGTCTTTATTATGTCTTGCCCGATCAAGCTCCTCTGAGGAATAGTAACTAGCACTCATTTGCATAGGTGGAGAGCTGCCATATGTTGAAGCAAAAATTCCTATTCCTTCCTTGTCCTGAAATGTCACCCATCTAACATCTGCCCTACCAGAACATTCCCCAGGAACAATATAAGGAACATGCATGTCAGCCACATTCTTCTCATAGATCCCAACATGGGCTGCTGCTTTCCTATCTGGATAACATTCAAATGGCCCTCGTCCAAACCATCTAATCTGGTCCATTGATTTTTCCAAGCTGAGTGCAACTCCCACACGAGGCAAAGGTGGAAGATCAGAGCTCGGAGTTACATTGCACTCAATAATCAAGTCCCCAGAACTAAAAATTGTGTATATCATATCTACTTTGAATAAAGAATTTTGACTAGAGGAACCATGCTCATCTCCTGGTATACCAACATAAGCCACCTCTATTTTCACAAGATGATCACTTGTACTCTGTATGCTACAGCTTCTTGTTTCAAATTTAAGGTTATTGATGTGAGCTGCTTTCCATCTGGAGTAATAGCTATTCTCATCTCCTCCTTTATCATTATCTGTAGGTGCTCGCCAGAAGCATGGGAATATGCCTTTATTCATAACAGGGACTCCTTTAACCTATCATCATCAGAACAAATTTTGAATAAAATGCCACTAAAGTCAAGGACTAATTATGTGAGATATCTACACTGTATAACATAAAAAATAACAGAAGAATACCATACTTCAATTTTCTTCCACAAGTATCTCTTGCTAGCCTAAAAACTTAATTTTATAAGTTGATATTCTTGCTAGATGAGCAAGCCAGTGTACATTCCATATACATGTGTTTTTCACTGAAACAAATATGGAAATGCATCTAGGCTTCACTGAAAGTGGGAAAGAAGTTCTAACATGTCAATTTATAGATCATTTTTAGCAAACTAAATATAGTGGGGCCAATTCATAAGTGTAATATACCTTCCAGCTTTCAATGATTCCTGTTTGAATGTTCAATGCAATTTCCCAAAACTTCTGCTGGCTGACTCTAACTATATCATCTACAATTTCAGTAGACAATGTAGCATCTGCAGCTTTGGCTTTGATGACCTAGTGAGATTCCATTTATAAACCAGAAAGCAATTTAGATAAAAATAAAAAATAAAAAAAACACAAATAAAGTATCAATCTAGGTAGAAAGGGAGAGCAATTACATAAGGGATGATCTGCTTTCTTGGAGGCAACTGCACTTGTGTAGAGGAGATAACATGACCAGCCTCAACCCAGCGTGTTGAATGCAAAAGCTTAGCAGTGATTGTTAAAAAAATTTCTCCAGCAGAAGATGAAGCCCATAGAGGATGCCATGGACCCAATTCCCATCCTATATCATAACTGCTCTGGGGTTTTATAGGTGGAAGTGATAGAATTCCTGAACCAAGTTCATGTCCATCACCATGGGCAGCCCAGCTAAACTCAAGTCCTTGGGTTGTTTCAAAAAATTGAGCATTGGTTATCTGCAAATTATTAGTTAAATTAAATGTGAATACAAATCTAATTAAACAGAAAATAAGCAAAAGCACATTCAAACACCCAAATACCTTAATTGTGCTCTCCTGGAGGGAAACCTTGACTGGTTGGTACACATACTTGACTTCTGAAAATAATCAACCATTCTCATGATTCATGATTCAAAATGATTCAAGGCCTAGGAAACTTAAAAGGCAGCATCAAGTACCATAAATTGTAATGCGATATAAAAATGAAGTTACCATGCAGGGCAGGATGGGGAGTTCTATCTGGCCAGGTGATACCATTCAGACAGAAGTTCAAATCATTAGGAATATCCCCAAAGTCACCTCCATATGCCCAATGCTTACTACCATCTGAGCTTTCCTTCAACAACCCCTACAGGAAAATTTTCAAAACTCAAATAAAGCTTGTTATGCAATTTTTCTGGCCTTTGATGGATCTCATTTTACTCCTCTGTGTTCAAATGTCTTAACTTTACATCATGATGCAAATGCATGCAAACACACACTCAGACAAAACATATTCACATACAATTAAAACCTATTGCAGTTGCACTGCACACTCATGAGCACAGAATGGTGGATTCAGTTATACTCGCTCGCTCTAAAATTATCTTTTCAAATATATTATAATCATAATCTATGAAAAAATAACAAAAGTATTAAAAAAAATAAACTTAGGAAAAATTGTTGAACTTTTTTTCTAGAAAAGAAAATGCTTATCACTAAGAAAAATAGAGCTCCTAACAGAAAGCATGGAATTTAATGAGCACTTTTCTATAAGCTGTATCAGTTAAAAATGGTTATATGATGAAATTAAAGTTGAACATATTTTCAGAAACTAACAGATTTCATATTAATAAAGATAGAAGAAAAATAAATTTCCGTGAATTCAAAATTTCAACATGTTCAACAATGTCCCACTTTTTCCTATGCAAATATCAAAATTTATTGTATGCATCAAAGATCACTGAAATTTTGTCAACTTGGTAAGAGTTATTTACAAGAAAGCTATTGGAATTACAGATCTAATTACTAAATTATATATTAGGATGCAAATTCTCAAGAGAACATATAACCTGAAAATAAAATACATCAGAAATATTTTCACTTGCAATAAGTTCCAACAACAGTAATAATAAATTTGAACCAGTCCGGTCCTAGCATAGATATGGTAATCCTGGTCCTAACTTTTCAAATTAGGCTGTGCATAACAAAATCGATCACTTGTAATTGCAAAGATAGCATCATTATGTTGTATAAGTTGCACTTTCTTGATTTGATGTAAACCAATAGAAGTAAAGTTTTTTTTTTGTTAGCTTAACATGGCAGAAAGTTCAAATTCTACATGATGTTGATTATTTATGACGTTTTTAAAGAAAAGGATTCTAAACCTGGTCAACCCAATCCCATATGAAGCCTCCTTGAAGACCAAATGTGCTATCAATTGCCTCCCAATATTCATGTATATTTCCACTGCTGTTTCCCATTGAATGTGAATACCTGCCATTTGGTTGTCATGAATAACCTTAATTAAACAAAATCAAATAACTACAAGCATTGAAAAAGAAATTTACAATGCGTTCAGGAAATGTAATAGAGTAAGGAAATAAAAGCAATTTGTGTAAAAAAACAGTTACATACTCGCACAATATTAAAGGGCGTGGTTCTGTTGGATCTTTAGCAATCTTGACTATGTCCCAGACACGCATATACATGGGGCATATGATGTCTGTAGATGTAGTTCTGGATCCACCTCCTTCATAGTGCAATAACCGAGAGGTATCCTTTCCACGAACCCAACCTAAATAAAACACCCTAGAACAATAACCAAATGGCTCACAAAAAGAAGAGAGAGAGAGAGAGAGAGAGAGAGAGAGAGAGAGAGATCTTCTTTCCATAGAACCAGCATGAATTATAATAAAAATACTATCCAGCGTTTGAGAACAAATACCAACCAAAAGCACACTTGTTTCAATGAACATATAAATTTGACCAATGAAGCTTCTGCATGTTAAATATATAGCTTTTCAACCCCAAATATTCTAAGGGAAAAGAAATTCAGTGCCAGTGATATTTTTTAGTTTTAAAAAAAAAACAAAACAAGGAAAACATTATCAACATGGTTGTTAATGTATGTACTCTGCAAGTTCTGTGACTTCTATTAATTGCTTCCTAACACGCCCAGGTCTAGGATATAAATAAGTGAAAGATGGTACCTGCTGCAGCAGAATGATTAGGTCCGTATGAGGACTCATTTCCCAAAGACCAAGAAATTATGCATGTGTGATTTTTATCCCTCTCCACCATGCCTATCACACGATCAATCATTGCAGTAGCCCAACTTTGTTCTGAAGTAGGATGCTTAAGATGTCCACAAAGATGAAAACCATGTGTTTCAATGTTGGCTTCATCTATCATGTACATGCCAAACACATCACATAACTCATACCAGCGGGGATGCTGGGGGTAATGACTGTTTCTAACAGCATTGATGTTGTTTTGCTTCATTAAAACCAGATCCTGTAAGTGGAAGAATAACGAAATATATTCAATAATAAGAAACCACCTCAAAAGCAGAGATCAAAACCAGGTAGAGGAAGAGCATAGCATGACCTTCACCATGCAGGACTCTATGTTTGTCTTCCCAACCCGTGGATGATGTTCATGTCTGTTCACTCCTCTTATTGTAACTGGACAACCATTAACAAGCAGCTGCTTAGGTGCCTTTGACACTTGTCTTATGCCTACTAGGCATGATTCACAGTCAACTACATGCCCCGATGCATCTTTGAGGGTGAGAACAAGCACATAGAGGTTCGGCTGTAGAAAAACAGAAGCAAACATCAAAATCTACAAGCAAAATAAACAGGTAAAAGTCTGCCAATGCATGTTGGATATGTTGACTAAATATGAATTCTACAAAAACAAATTGGAATCGGACGAAAAAAATATAAAATGCTATGGATAATTTTTTTAGAGCAAACACAGATGTGTAGAATGCTATTCCTGCCATTTTATGGAGCAAAAAAGAGGATTTTAAGGTTTTTCAAAATAAAAAAATCTGCTTGAAAATGTACGAGAGGTAATCACATACAATTGAATTTTGGTTGCAAGAGGATTAATAACAAGATGATTTCTGTTTGATTAGTCTTCTATAAGTTTTTGAGGGCACTGAAGAGCAAATACGGAAGAAGAAGCCAGGATCAAAAGAACTTGAAAATATAAAAATAAACTAGAACTTCAAAATATAAAAAAAAAAAGAACAAAGAAAGTTACTGTGTGATGGAATCGGTCTAAATTGCAACACAACAAAAAAAATTTAAGGAATCCAAATGAATGAGATCACTCACTTGCTCTGCAGACCAAAGCTTTGGGTTTTCTAATTTCCCCACCAGCACATAACCAAGAAATCCTAGAACTGCATCAAAGGAGGGATTAAGTGCTACATCAGCCACCTTCGAGGAAAGCAGATCAGCAGATCCATCACTATTATACCAGCTTCCAGTATCATATAACGCGGCTTCTACAGTGAAATTGGCAAAAATTTTATCTTTAGGAATTTCTTGGGTGCTATTTATTGTCACTTCAACCTGTATAGTATGTAACAAAAACATAATTTAAATACCTATTGTATGAGAACAGTAATCCAAGAACATGAAATCTAAGACACAAGTGAGAAAATGAAGTTGAGAATAGTGCACTTCAGTATTTGTCAATTAGGAACAACAACAGCTAATAAAGGAGAGGAAAGCATAAAACATAAGCACTTCCTCAAGAATCCCCGTTCATTCTTTCATGAATAAAGGTTAAAGAAAGACATTAAACTATGAAATATTAAGCATCCCATTCTCTTGGGTTAGTTTCACTCTTCATCACTAGATTTCAATACTATCAATGAATTTAATTTGTATCAACAAGACCACTTATCTTTTTCTTTTTATTTCAATAAAACAACTAGAAAAAAAAATTGTGGAGGAATTTAGCTAAAATTTTTTGTGATAACTAAGTATAACTGCCCTATAGCGTAGTAATAATGACTTGAGAAAAAAATTTATTTAGTTAGCATACCAAAGATATATTTGAAATTTTATCAAAATCTAGTACCACTTTAGAGAGACAAAAACTACTTTAGTGACTTATAACAATTGAAGAAATTAACAATAAATTAGGTTCACTGTCCACGGGTGAAACAAAGTAACAAACCCCAGCCTCTGCACACCAAATCCAATCATCTATTGTAAAGAAAAGAAAGTCGCAGGATGTATGTAGTTGTTCCATATAAACACGAAGACAAATAGTGCAATCAAGTAACATATACTATCAACTCCATGTTTACTCATAAAATATAATATCAATTCAAATAAATACAATTAGATAACATGCAAAACTATCAGGTCAGAAGGAGATAACAAGTAGAATCATTTCCTCGAATCATTACTCATGTAAATTGCTATTTAATCAGTCAACACTAACCTGTATGTCAGCAGAAGTAAAATTTTCAGCCAGGTTTGATGTGAAAAAGTAGTCTGCGATAAACACCTGCATATAAATCATCTTTTATTATGAAATAATCTTAAAAGCTCACAGAAAAAAAAATCCCAACATAAAATGATAAAACAACCAAGGAAAAGGACAAATGGAATGGCTAAAAAATGGTTGGGATATATTTGTTGTTCATAAAAACATCATAGATCTACACAAGTAGATAATGTAGACGGTACCACGTTTCAGGCAACATTTCAAGTAGATATCAATAAGGTGTATCCATGACATTGGTTTCTTCAGGATTTTTAATACTAAATTTGAGATAACTTCAATTTTTCCAACCTCATCAGCTTCCTATCAACTGTCTGGATCCTGGAAGTGTTCTTGGGCCAGGAGCAAAGAGTATTGTTATTATTTGGTTAACCGAAAAGGATAGAAATCCCAAGACACTATCAATTGCTTTTTGGCTAAGCTAGCAACTATTCATAATTGCACTGGCAATTGGTTTATGAAAAACTGAGACAGAAGAGGACTTTTATCACCATCTGTTTCTGCAATGGCTGGAATTTATTTACTTTAAATGAGTTAACTACAATAGATAAAGCACAGAGGCTTCTACTTCCCACCTCTAATAGAAGAACAAAAAGGTTTCATATAACAGTTAAAATGTAAGCATAGCTGAGCCTGAGTACAAAAAATATACATCCATAACAGCAAGGAGGAGAGAAAAAGAAAGGGAAGGAAAGGAAGAAAACACAAAGGAAGCCATATCTAAGAATAAGTAGTGCAATAACATGTATCACATCATGCTATTGTTAGAACTGCAACCATCTGGATGAGCATTGGCTTGAGGCTGATCATCCATATATAAATTTTCATGCATAAAGATTGTAGTGGACTATTTTTTATGCCTCAAGAATTATCATGTGCATCCTGCCCCACATATCAAGAATTTCACAACTGACCAACTCTATAGTGTATAGTTCAATCATGATAAAGAAAATTGCAAATTATAAAAGATTGTAGAGACCTTTGGCTTCGCAAGAAGAAGCACATCACGATGGATGCCAGATAACCACCAGTGATCTTGATCTTCAAGGTAAGACCCATCACACCATCTTAGAACTTGAACAGCCAGAACATTGGCTTTGCCGGAATCACATGGATAACAGTAATCCGTGATTTCAAACTCAGCAGGTAGCCTACTATCCTGACTAAACTAACAAAATGTTTGTTAACCAATCCAATCTATAAGAATAATTACTGCATTCTCATGGAATATATGGCAAATGAAAAAATCAGGGATCGAGAGAGAGATTTAGGCATTACCTATATCCCACAGGCACACCATTTATCCAAGCACAAAATGCAGAATCAACAGCTTCAAAGTGCAGTAAAATCCTACGACCTGTCAAACAGCAATGAAATATGACAAATAAGAAACAGAAAAGTTCAGAGAACAATGTAAAATAAGATAGATAAAAATGCATGAATAATAATGTATAGTACATAATTGGAAACCAAACCAGAGGACCATGACATAAAATGAAGGTTTTACTATCTCCTATCTGCTACAGTAATGCCTGGGGATAAGAGGAAAATTGAACACAGAGATCGAGCAAATGGTTGTTTTGCTATGTGTTCTACACCTAACTTTTCCATTAGTTTTCTTCACTACATAAAGAGAGCCCTAAATAGAACCGACAAAAACTTAAAGTTCCTAGTTCAAGCCATCACTTTTACGAATTTGTTTTAGTGTTTGACCAGTTATCCAGTTCTATAGAGATTCAGCACCAATTATTTTGTACATTCAGTCCTCTTTAAGTCATATACAAATGCATATTGAATATGCACGTAATATCACAACAACAAAAATCCACTTTGACCTTGCCAAATCTCCAGTCATTAACAATGAGCATTAATTGCGTATTTTGAGGTGACCTGAAAGATATAGGCATTGCATACTCTTGCCAATAATTAATTGGTGAAGTTGAATCCAGAAAATAATCAGGTAAGTTGCCCAGTATCTATTTGACAGATATTGATCAAACAGTTCTACTAAACATAATGACCAATAAGAAAGAAAGAATAACAAAAGAGAAAATGTTAAACAGAAAGCATCAAGAGGTGTTAGTAGAAAACATATGTTAAATAAAGCTGCTAAAAAACATCATACCCTGCCATTCTTTAGGAATTTGGAAGCATGTTCTGTAGCAGCCAGTAGGATTATCCTCAGGAACGTGTGGAGGATCAAGTGGAAATGGATATACCACATTGGTATAAATGGGACAATCAAACCCATGTGTCTGCCAATTTGAAGGAACTGATGCAACGAGGAGACAATAAGTTAATATTATAAAAGGAGCAATTTCAGTACATTATCTTTTGTCCGGAAGCTCAGAGCTCTACCAGGAATGAGAAAATCTTTTAAAAAAAAAAAAAAAGAACAAAATCTGGCATATTCTTAAATTATTTATGCCTGAGAAAATGGAGGCAAGGGCATGAGAGAGATTACCTGGCAAAGTTTCCCACTCAGAGTCCTGAAATGCAGGATCATAAAATTTTTCAGGAATTGTGGTGGGGCTAGGTGCCAAAAGAAATTTCCAAAACCCAGACAAAGACTTGACAAAAGGCAAGCCCTTAACCCAAAAAGCAGCAGAGTCAATAGCTCCTTGAACAGAATCATCATTCCAAACAGCAGACTTAGATACCAAAACATCCACTTTATTACGCTCGTACCAGTATTTAAGAGATCCTATTCATAGAAAAAGAAATGGATGACAATCTAAG
>CAOGCB010299180.1:0-20479 GCA_948266635.1 Cnidoscolus chayamansa
AGAAGAAGAAGAAGAAGAAGAAGAAGAAGAAGAAGAAGAAGAAGAAGAAGAAGAAGAAGAAGAAGAAGAAGAAGAAGAAGAAGAAGAAGAAGAAGAAGAAGAAGAAGAAGAAGAAGAAGAAGAAGAAGAAGAAGAATCAAACCAAGGTTAGTTACATATTCTCTTAGTTTTAAAGTTTCTATGAATAGGGTTTGAATAAGTGTACCATATAGTTGAATTTGAATCTAATCTAGAAATTGGTAAGAAGTTTATTTTAATGAAAATATGATTTTTAGACTTGAATCAAAGTAACAAGTACCAAAGAAGTGAGAAAAGTGATTGAAGGGTGAAATATGGAATTAGGTCTAGGTGAACGGTAAACTCGTGCTAAGGTTCTCGTGAATCAAATGAAGTCCAAAACTTATAAATGATATACCGATAGAAAGATTAGAATGTTAGCTACAAATTTCTAGAACATCATTTTGTGAAACTAGATCATTTGGTGCATAAAAAAGTAGGAATAACAGACAAAGGTTAAACTGTCTAGTTCTGTAATTTTGCAGTACAGGGTAGTAGATGTTATGAATGCTTTGGAAGTCTTACTGGTTAGATAAAATTATGAAATTTGGTATGAAACTATTTTAGGAAGTTAGATACAAGTTTCATGTTTGGAACTTTGGCTAAAACAGAACTTAAATGGGTCAAAAGATAAGACAAAAGAAAGGTGATATTGTAATTCTGCAGGAAATTGCAGAAATGAGAATGGTAAGTTTGGTATCCAAATGGATTCCGAATGACTTGAAATTTTGAGTGGACCTTTTTTAATATGGAATAGAACTTCAGTTAAAATTTGGGATCAAAAAGGCTTGAATATAAGGAGAAATGAATTGGAAATACTAAATGTTAGTAAATAGAGGTACTTTATCGAGTATAGAACTTAAGTTGGGTAGAAAGTAGCTCAAATGAGTTTGACATGAGCAAAAACTTTAAGAGCACCTTGAATGGTAAGTGATTATGAGTTGTACAAAGTTTTAGAGCATTTAGAGTTGAAAAAAGTGAGGTTTCTGCCTTTGGGAAGAGGAAGTCGCGACCAAGACTTTTTGAAGTCTCGGGCGCGAAAGTGGACCAAAACCAGACAGTAGCTTCTGGATTGAAGTCGTGAGTTCGAAATGGTCCAAAAATTAGACAGAAACTTATTTTCCAAAGTTGTGAGCATGACATGGGAAACTCGGGGGCGCGAAAAGGGTCTGATTTCAGACAGAAACTTTTGTGCCAAAGTCGCGAGGGCGACTTGAGATTTCACGAGCGCGAATTAGACCCTTCGCGAGATAGTAGGTTTGAAGAAGTATTTGTGAGCGCGACTTGAGGACTCGCGAGCACGACTTGAGGACTCGTGAGCGCAACTTGAGGACTCGCGAGCGCGACTTGCTTTTGTCAAAGAGAAATTTTGGGAAAAAGATAAGACTTAGAACAAGTTTTGGGAATGTATGGGTAGACTTTTATTCATAGTATTTATTTATGCTTTTGAATGAAAATACTATAGATATTGATAAGAAATGTGATGTGAAATAGGTACTCAGAACGATAATATATTGGAAGATCAAGCTAGAAGGGATAAAGGAAAAACAAAAGAAGGTAAGTTATGGAGTCATTGTGCAATCATGTGCACGATGGCAATGTATTTAAATATTGTTATTTGATATGGTTGGGAATTCTTAAATATTATTGTTTGAAAACATGGTAAGCCAAGTAAGTTATGGGGATCATCGTGTAACCGTGTGCACGATGACATTATGTGTAATGTGTATTTTTACATGATTTTCTCTTTTGGAATTGATTTGAAAACTTCGTGAGTAAATTGAAATGTAATTTGGAAGCCACCAGGGAAATTGATAAAGAAGTGGATTTTTACAGAAATATGTGGATTTTAAATGTTAAGTATTATGTGTTTCATTTGTCAAAGAGTAATGTGTTTGAGAATAATGAAATGTGATTGTATTGATTGAGTATTGAATCTTATGTGGTTGATATGTTATTTTAGAAATATGATTATGAAAATGAAATTGAGTTGATGAGATATGATATGCTTATGCCTATGATTATGGAAACATGAGATAATGACATGAGATTCATACAGCATAACATGCATGACATGATGGATGGATCACAAGAAGACCTGTAGAGATGGAGTGGTGACCTGTGATATAAAAAAAACATGGGAAGACCCGTAGAGATGGAGTGGTGACCCATGATATAAAAAAAAACGGGAAGACCCATAGAGATGTAATGTTGACATTTGATAAAAAAATGTGTGTGAATGATATTGAGAATTTATTTTGGTGCACCATCAAATGATGAAATATAATTATTGGAGGAAAGAAGAATGGTGGATGCATAGCATGCACTGCATTCATATGATGAGTTAAGACATTATATATTAATACATAAATCATTCATATTAATGTTTGATGATGGTAAACCAAAGTGTTTGCATTATTGATATTTGATGATTCCTGTTAAGGATCATTGGTTGTTGATGTGCCTGTTTATTAATTATACAATGGATGCTATGTGAGTGTGTGTATAACTTACTGGGTTTATACTCAGAATTTATCCCTGATATAAACGCAGGTGAGAGCAGCAAGAGAAATCAGGATGACCAGAGAATTTGATTTTCAGAGTTTATACAGAGGTAGATCCACTGTAATTTGATATGTATCCCAAAGCTGTTGTAATATGTAGTTTATTTTGTAACTATCACTTTAAGAAAGAGGCAGTAATGTAATATTAACATATTTATGCTGCGTGGAATTTTTAACTCTGATGTAATATTTGTAAAATGTTTTATTGTGATTTTTGTGATCTTTTGGTTTTTAGTTTGAAATGAATGATGATATTTTCAAATGTTTTTGTTTTGAATGGAAGATGATGTTTTAAATAATTTGTTTAGAAAAAAAAAATGAGAAAAAAAAATTTGTACAGGATTTTATAGGGCAATGATCTAATTCTATCCCTTATAGGGTGATTGGTGATTTTCTGTAGAGGAAGTGGGAAATCACTAGTTATTTTGTGGGAGACATGTCATGGGTAAATGTGGCACCAAATGGTTGAAAGAGTTTCTGGGTGCATATTTTCATTTCGGGTAGTTCCCGGAAGATGGCTATGCCAAATAGAACTTATCCAGGGATCTTGGTGACATTATTACCTAAGGTGAAATATTTGACGATGTTGCATGTTCACGAGCATGAAAGTTATGTTTTACGTATTATTTTTTATGTATCTGCTCACAAAGTTATTTCAAAATAGGTTACTATTTTATGTCCTTCCATCTCATCCTCAATTCCCAATCCCATTTTTCATTGGTATGCAAGACATATTGAGAAACACCGGGTAGCTTGGACGTGAGACTATGATGTAGATTATGTATGTTTTGCCCCTAGGATATGTAAATGTTAAAAGTTATGAACCATGTTAAAGAATTTATTTTTTTATAATCTCATGTATTTAAAAATTTTGATGTTTATGTTTGGATTTTTTTTTCGGTACTTATGTTAATGTTTATGATGATGAAGGGTAAAAAAATAATGTATGGTAGGAATTTAGATATTCCTTAAGTTCATGTTGTACCAAAAATCTTTTATATGCATGAGATTATATGTTAATGATGATGTTTATGATAGATTAATGTTAATATTAATATTTACATCCTGTTAGGGTTTTTATCACCTTCGGATGGTCAAGATTCTAATACCAGTAGCATTCGGCTCAGGTGGGCATTACAATTTCCCTTGCCAAGCCATAACATGCGTTGACGGTACCTTTTGTTGCATATTATGCCTCAACATAACAACACCAATTTCGATGGTCGCACAACTACATTTCTACACATTTCTCACAATTTCCATAAACTTTCATGCCTTTATTTCATTTTATTTCTTTAAGTTCCTAACATGCAAACATATATCTCAGGTTGTTAGTGTATTTTGATACCAACTAGCTCATTTTTAACATTCTAACAATTGTCTTTGATCATCTTTTGGTATAGTTCTCTAAAATATCAAAATTTCTTAACTTTTGGCAAATCATTCCTAAAACTTCATTTAGACCACATGCATGTTAATAACTAACCTGATTTAGAGGCAACTACATGTTGGACTTAGATTGAACCTCCAATATCAAGTTACCTGAGTCTCCTTCTCCCTTTGGACTTTTCTTCAACAATTTCTACTTCAGAAATCTTAAAATTTTATTTTTATCTTCAAAACTTCACCCTTTTTGGATAGGTTTTTAGATGCTTCAATTTTCTACAGACTTGAGAGTGTTTGAGAGATAATTTTCAATAAAAACCTTCCTCCATCATCGGCCACCACTCTTTATAATGGAGTTTCGCCAGCTAGATTTTGGCAATTGATCAAAAGGTATATAAAGGTATGTTTGGTTATCTCTTATACTTAACCTCTTCTAGACTGGATCTACTCTTTAATGGTTGTCTTTGTGCTAGATTTCAATCTTGTCCTAAGGAATCTCATCTAACTGCTGTTAAGAGAATATTTAGGTACCTAATTGGAGCACATCAAATTGGATTATGGTATCTCAAGAATGAATGGTTTGACTAATAAGATATAGTGATTCAAACTTTATTAGGAGTAGAATGGATAAAAAAAATCACTTCAGGGACATGTCACGCAAAACCATTAAGTGAAGATACATTTTGTAGAATTAGAAAAGAGCTAGGCTTGAGTGAGCCTCTTGACAAGTGAAAATGTGCGAAATAAAGAGTAGAATACCAAGATACATTCATAATTATAAAGTGGAATGTCAAAGGAATAATGTTCATTTTAACGGTCACTGACTCTCATTCTAAATTCAAAATTTAGAACTTCTAATTTCAAAACAGAGGCAACATCAAAGATGAAAACCATACATGTCTTTCAAGTTTCGAAATCACATATTTTTCTCATAGCTTAATCTTTTAAAGTGTTTCAGTTTCTTCATATTTTCCTGCCAAATGAAAAACACAACTTAAAATCTTCAAAAAGGTGGATATTTCTTTATTAAAATCATGCTTTTCACCTTAAAAAATTGAAATGGAAAACCAAAAATTGAATTTGTTTTTGTTTGTTTTGTTTGGCTAATAAGAGTTTGACATGTATCACACATGAGAGAGGACATCTTGTCCTTGGCTGCCAAACCCCTTCTCTCCATATCATAAAGTCAGCCACTTTATGTACTCTTTTATCACCTTTTTCAGATGACATTTAATGATTGAGCAAAAAAAAAGGAAACTTATTTCTATTATTTATTTTTGAAAACCCTCTCTTTTATCTTCTTCTTCACCATAAATCTCACTTTCTCACCTAAATTAAAACTCTCACTCACTACTCTATTTCTGCATTTTCTTCTCTCAAACCAGCAACCGTAGGCATTAAAATCTCCAAAAGTATAATTTTTAGTCCTTGTTTTCAACCTTTAAACAATTTGCAATCGCCATTGATGATTACCCATGAAGAAAAATACTTAGGCTATTATCTTTAGAAATTTTTTATGGTTTCTCATACATATTCTCTCATCCTTATTGTCGCTATATGTTAAATAGAGGGTTTTCTCTTTTAAATTAAAAGCTCATTGTTGTTTACTCTAGTTCATCGAAACTCTCTTCTTTCACCCAAAGTAAATATCCTCTAACTCTCTTATGATTTCTTTTATCATGCATGTTGAAATGTTAGGGCATTTAAGTTCTCAAAATGTGAAATGAATTTTATTTTGTGCACGAATAATATATTGTTGTTCTTAAAGTGAGACGAGTTTACTGAAAATTGATGAACCAAATTATTTTATGGTTTTATTATATGCAAATATGATGCTTGAGGAAAATGGAATGTATGTATGTTGATGGACTTCTAAAATAAACTTTTTGGACTAGTTTGAATAGGATTAAACAAAAGAAATTCATGTTGATTCACTGTTTTAAAACTTGGTATTTATTTTCAGATTTCCTACAAAAATAATGACAACGTTATGAAATGAGATTAATTGTGTTTATTTCTAGAACTTTATTTATTTTCAGAATTCTGAAATTAGAATAACTTATTTGCCACTATATTTTTATATATATTTTAATTCACATTTTTTCAAGTCAAATGCATATTTTTTCAAGTCAAATGCATATTTTTATATATATTTTAATTCACATTTTTTCAAGTCAAGTTAAATGTCTTGTTTTCTAAAGGTCACACCATCTTTTTAACATTTAAAAAATGAGAAGCTCACACACCTACATTTTCATTTACACTTTTATCATATTTTTAAAAAAGAAAAGTATCTTTTTATTTCTTTGAAATTTCATCTCAACCTTTGAAAATATATTGTTTCTCTTATTAAAATTGTTCATTTGTGCTTCAAAAGCAAAATCTCAGTCACAAATTTCATTCATGTTGACCACATAAGGAGAAAATCTAGTTTTGATGATAATAAAACTTAATGTGATTGAGCTAACAAATATTCAAGTATTTCAGATCACAAAGTTAAGACTTATCAAAAGTGGAAGGAAGAGCATATCAAAAAGAGTAAGAGAAGACAAAGTGAAGTTGCAGATTTTAGGTTTCTTCTCATAGGGCAAATGTAACAGAATTGAGATATAGAAATATCAATGAGACATCACATGCATAAAAATATTTACAAAGTATGTTCTTAGAACTAAGAAAACCTATTTCAGAAGCTGCTAAAATTAGATACCTAATTTTAGCTAACTAATTTTAGAATTAGTCTTGTGTTCTTTGAAAGCAAAATTAAATTAGCAAACTACTTTTCAAATTAGCAAGTTACTTTTAAAAATTAGCAAACCACTTTTTGCAAGAAAATAATTTTAGCAAGCTAATTTTAGACTGAGCTTGAGTAATTCTAGAATGCACAAATTCCAATGTTGCAAAGACTAGAAAACTAGCCATTGGTCACTTTTTTGAGCTGAAAGTTTCAGGCCTTAACTTCACCTATATAAGTAAGCATTTACTCATCTTTCAACTAATGAAAGTAAAACATCCTTGAGCAATTTAAGAACATTGATTTCATAAAGCTTTCATTAAATTTCACTTGAGCTTCGTTGCCAAGTCTTCTCTCTCTTCTTTATAGCTTATTCTATTGTAATTTGTTGTACGAGAATGATTGTTTCAAAGTTTCCAAGTCTACTTTTCGTTAGTCTAAGTGAGGGTGCATCACTTGGAAGATGTTTTAAGCACTTTGTAAGCTTAAGGAAGTTTAAGGGTACATCAAACTTGTAAAGGTTGACTAAGCACTTGGAAAGCTTAGGGAGTGTTGGTTTGTCTCTTACCTAGTAAAAGAGATCATAGTGGATTGGAAGTCTCAAGAGGAAGCTTAAGAAGAGTGGATGGAGGTTACATAGCTGAACCATTGTAAAATTAAAGTGTTTGAATTCTTTCATCTCTATCTTTTACTTTTGAAGGTCATTTTATTTGTATTGTTTTGATTTACTAAGGTTAACTTTTGTTTAGATTACTGTCACTGAAAATTCATTAAGTTGCATCTTAAAATTAGCTAAATAAAACATCTTGCTAATTTCAGCGTGAACAATAACTTTATCTAAAGACAAAATTTTAGCTAGCTAATTTTATATTATGCAATCTTAGGATAATCAACTTCTCATACCTTGATCAGATTAGATAACACACTTGAAGTATTCAACCATAATTTTTCGTAATAGTTTAGAGCAAGAACTAAAAAAATTGATTAAAGTTAAAAAGTGACAAATTCACCCCCTCTTGGTCACTCATACTTAGGACAATAATTCCTTTCAAATTTTTATTTCTCCATCACCTAGAGATTTAATTTTTCAAAATTTAAAATTTCTTCAAAAATTTATGCTTTTTTTTATTGTCTCCATGGGTCAATTGAAATACATTTATCTAAAGCTTCTAAAACTAAGGAAATGACTCAATTGTGAAAAAAGAATCTATCTTGAAGATGGATGAATGGTTATTAAAGAAATTTGAAGTTTCAAAAGAGTTGAAAAGAAGAAAAAGGAAAAAGAATACGAGACTCATGAGGTGATTGAATTAATCATTTTGAAGTTGCTCATGACTATATATATGCACAAAATGGTTAGTTTACAATCTTCTTGGTTTTAATCTGAATTCTTTTTACATTTTCAAGCTTGAAGTGAGTTTATAGTTTCAAATATTTATTTTTATGAGAGATTGATTCAAGATTTTTTATGAGTTAATAATTATTTTGAATGGGCAAATAATTGGGTAATTGTGGATGAGATTGCATAAAATTTTTATGATACTCAATAAAAGAAATAAGATATGTTCCTTGAAAGAAGTAACTTGGATAAAAGATTTTGAGAAAATTAGTGAAATTTCATGCTGGATGAGATTCATGTCATTTAAGTGACGTGTATCTTGATTTAGTTCAAAATTTCTATGATAGCATGATGATCTCTAGAGATAAGCAATCTTTTCTGTGAAATTGGGTCATAGGACTTGCAGGATAGACATAGAGAACATTGTTTAAGTGTTCATGATTCAAAATCATTGAACAAAAATAGGCAGCATCAAGAATGCTAACCAAAATGAAAAATTTCAATGAAAAAGCATTTCTGAAAAGCTCACACCTACCTATAGTATCCCAAATAAACTAAACAATGCCATGCTACTTAATCCTAAAATTGATGCTTGTATGCTATGTCATTTGGTTAAGAAAATTAAGCTTAATTTACCCTATTTGATTTTCAAGATGATGATCAAAAGTACATCAATTAGAGAGTTACCTTATGTTATGTGAGTGAAAAGACTAGGAAAGAACAACAGTGATGAAGATGAAAGTGACAGTGAGTCCAATAATAAGCTAAGGAAAAAGAAGAAAGGAAAAACCAAAATAGTCTACATTCAATCTATTGATGAAAGTAATATAGCACTAACCACACTTATTAGAGAAGTCTAGAAAAAGCAAAACAAATATAAGTTGGACCTCACAATGTCGAAGTTTTTATAGAAGATGAAAGAAGTTGTGAACTCAAAATTGAAAATGATTAGAGGACAACAAACACAATTTTTAGAACTTGTAACTACTGCACCCAGAACTGGTGCAACTTCTACTTTTAGTTCTTATTCAGGTATTTCACACCATGATGATGATTATGCTGAAAAAGGGCTTAGAAAATGATGGAGATTTGACTCTCCTCCTGATGGACCCTCTGTTGCACCCTATCCTAATCATAATCAATATGACCAATCTCAAATAGCAGATAGTGCCACATTTGCAAAACTAGAAGATGCAGCTCAACATTCATAATCACCTGTTGAAGATTAAGGATTAGCACCTCAAGTTGAAACTCTAGACACTTCTGCAGGTTCTTCACTTGATCCTCCTGCTAAAATTATTGCGCATGGACATTTCAACAACCTTACAAGAGTAGGAATTAAGGAATATAACTCAAAGGAGAATGTCGTACTTTACTTCACATTGTTAATCCATTATCTCCTTATGCTTCTCCTTCCATGGCCACCACACCTCAAGGACATAAATCTCATAAAAAGAGAGTGGTTATGAAGACTACTAGACCTCTAGCTATTAGAAAAAGCTAGAGATTTTCAACTAAAACATCCTTCAACAAATAACTCAAAATTTCCAAAGCATTGGTAATATCTTCCTTATTTGCTGATGACAAAAAGGGGGAGAAAGCAATACTATTTTTTTTATTTTATTTTCAAATGCTTTAGCTGTTTTTATTTTATATTTTGACTATTTTATGAATGATGATGCTAACAGTAACATGTACACTGCTTTGTTAATTCTCACTTTGGACAATGATGTTGCTGTGTTAACATTTTAGAAATATTCAGTTGAAATGTTAATTTCATGCAATAGCTAAGAGGGAGCTTCATCATACATAGTTGAAATATCATTAATGCATAAACTTAGGGGGAGTTTTGTGAATAGTACATATATGTATACTTTTTGATATATATATTGGTATGATACACATGAAAAGCACTAATTCAGAGGGAGTTTTGATTCCCATGTTGACATGATACATAGAAAATGCACACATTTAGGGGGAGTTTTAGATTATCTAAAATTTATTTCCTTTACATATTGATTGAGCTTATTTGAGATTTTTTTTATAGTTTTGTCATCATAAAAAAAGGAGATTATTGACTCCATGAGCTCAAATGAGCATGTTTTGATGATTCTAAAACTTATGAAAATTATCTTTATTTTTAAAGGAAATACGTTTTGCTAGAATTCTATGAAGTAATTAATTACAGGTTGATATTAAAGAATTGCAAATAAAGGAAGGATTAAACATACAAAGACAAGAGGACTTGAAGCACCAAGAATTTGAAGTCAATAGTTCATTAGGTAATTTTAGAATTCTTGTAAAAAGAAGTATAAGAGTGTGAATTGCCAAGCATGCTAAATCATTCATACATGCACATTCATATGATACACATCACTTTCAAAAATTGATATCAAAGTTTGAAGAAAATATAGCCACTGAGTTGAAAGTAGAACCTAGACTTTCAAAAGTAGAACTTCTATTTTCATGATCTCAAGTTCTAATATCAACTCTGCAGATGTTCCATTAGAGTTAAAAAATAACAACTAGTTTTTACTGAAATCTATATTAAACCTACCCAAATCTTTTCCAAACAGCTAGTTTACATCAAGAACATATATATTGAGTTAAAGTATCTCATTCACACTTAAGAGAAGCAAGTTTACATTGAGATAATTTATTACAAAAAACTTTTCTTCACTTGAGCATTGATTGACAAATCCAACTCTTCTCCTTCTTTATAGGTTCAGCTGTAACAAGAGAAAAACAAGAGTTAATTTCTTTTATCTACCAAAAACCCATTTAAGGTTGAGTGCAAGATTGCGTTAGCTTGTGTTTGTGAGTGTTTGGTGAGAAACACTTGTGAAGCCTTAGAAAACTTGAAAAGGTTACAAGAGGTTTAGAAAACTTGGGAAGGTTACAAGAGCCTTGCAAAACTTGGAAGAATTATAAAGGCTTGTCTCTTGCCTATTCAAAAGAGTCAATAGTGGAGGAACAACTCAAAGAGGAAGCTTTAAGAGAGTGGACGTATGCGGGAAAACTGACCCACTATAATTTCAGGCTTTCAATCTTCTAATCCCTAATCTTTTTATTATTCATACTTTTTTCATCTTATTTATATTGCCTCTAAGTTATTTAATTTGCTCTTATTGTTGTGTCTATGATAAACCATTGAATAATTATACTTGTAGTGTATTTGACTAGAAGAGTTACTATTCACGTGTTTTTAGAAGTTCTAGTTTTAGCACAACATATTTTCTGCAGTAGCTAAGCTTTCTAAGTTATTTTGAGTAAGAATAAATATTTGAAAAAGTGTTAAAGAGGTGCAATTCACTCCCTCTTGGACTTAGATTTGGGACTTACACAAACAATAAGGAACCAATATAAAAATTAAATTCCTACTATTGATGTGATTTTATCCAAAGGGCACAGTGCTAAATCCACCTACCCTTTTTGGGTGGGATGCTTAACACCTTTCTCACGTGTACAGTGACCTCGCCCCTAAAATCTCTATTAGAAGTATTTTCTTGTAATTTATCTAAAAAAAAAATAAAATGGTTTACTCTAGTTTTTCTCAAAATTAGGGTGTCGACTACTTATTTTTCACTTTGGTTAGAGTCATGCATCGGTGATCACGAAAACCTTTACAACAGTACATTTACAAACATGTATATTGATACAAATAATGTTGCACATACACAAAAGGGTCTTTCACACATGGAGGATTTCTAAGACTCAATCACAAGATCTCAGGCTAGTCATTTCAAGGATTAATTTAATTTTGGTTCGAAAGAGGGTTGTTCAAACATAGAAAACTTCATAATAACAACATTGAAAATCGTAAATATATAAATAGAATTGGACATTTTTTTTGAGTTTAAGACTTAATTTGAGTTTTAGTTTAGTTAGATTGAATTTTAGGACTCGTCTTTTAGTTTTAGGTTTGTTTTGATCTTATTTGTTTTTTCTTGCTTTGGACTAGTTGAGCTTGTTTAAACTAATTTTGAACTTGTTCATTTAGGTTAGTTCATTTATATTTTAAATTTGTTTTGAGTTGGAATGTCCTTTGGAATTATATAATTAGATTAGGTCATTTTATCTATGAATAAAGGCAATACGAATAATAGTTCAAATTTAAAGAGCTCTTATAAAAAACGAGTTCATTATTACTGAGATTCTATTTACATATATTTGAGAATTTAATAGTAATTAAAATTACTTATTTATATTATAAAAATTACATAAAAAGAGTTCATCATATAAAAGATGAAGACAACCAAAATCTTTGTTTAAATATAAAAAGATTTGGTGCATTTTGAATTTAAATATCAGAAGCATTAAAAACGGGGAAACCCTAAATGATTAACAACTCCCAGCAAAGCCAACTGTACAAAGTAATTTTTAATTCCACGAGTTTCTAAATCTTCAAATCTTCAACGATTGCTTATTTATTTATTTTAAATTCTCGAATGGAACTTCAAGAATTTCAGAGGATAAGCAATCACATCATCTGGGTTGTTGAACAGATCTGTAAAGGAGAAATGGGCTGGATCATTTTTCACAAGGAGTTTCTACCATTCGTAGTGATGGTCTCATTGGAATGCAGCAGTGTTGGTGCGAATACTCTGTTCAAAGCAGCCTCTTTGAAAGGGATGAGCTACTATGTCTTCATCTTTTACTCCTACGCTGTTGCATTTCTTCTTCTCAGTCCTGTCCTCCTTTTCTCTCGCAGGTCTTTACCTCTATCTACTTTGAATTGACCTTTCTTTCAAAACAAGTTCTGCACTCACACGTTCGTTATCTGTATTTTGGCATATCAGCATCCCAGTTCTTCCATCGCTCAAGCTGCCTCTTCTCTTCCGGATCTGGGTGTTAGCGTTTATCGGGTATGGAATTACCTAATCATATTAAATAAAAACCTAATAATCAAAGAGATTACTATCACAATTACTTATATAAATTGTCAATACAGGTTCATTTCTCAGATTGTTGGAACTAAAGGTATAGAATACACTTCTCCAACTCTTTCTTCAGCCATGAGCAACCTAACACCAGCTTTCACCTTCGTTTTGGCCATTATTTTCAGGTTGACTCTATCTCCTTTCTTCTTTCTGCCAGTACCTGCAATTCTTGGTTGTTTTCTCCTTTTAACTTGAATTGGGTGCCTTGCTAAAGGATGGAAAAGCTAGTGATAAGAAGCTCAAGCACACAAGCTAAAATCATTGGAACCTTAGCATCAGTAGCTGGGGCATTAGTGGTGGTTCTCTACAAAGGTCCACAAATTTTATCCACTCCATCTCCTAGACTCACCAATTCGCTAGGGCTGCCTGTGGACTCACCAACTTCAGATTGGCTTATTGGCAGCCTCTTGCTCGCTACACAATACCTTCTCTATTCTGTATGGTATATTCTTCAGGTATTGCAACAACTTCCCTACATTGGACTATGAGTTAATAAAAGTTACTACATTGAGTTTGTGCTAGCTGCTCCATTAATTGTAGACTCATATTATGAGCATATGTCCAAAAGAGCTACTTGTGACCTTCATCTACACATTGTTTGTGACCATCATTTCTGCGCCGGTATGCTTTGTTGCTGAGAAGAACTTGGACGCTTGGCGGCTGAGACCTGATATAGCATTACTTGCTATTGTGTTCTCTGTAAGGAAGAATCTACTTCCTATTATTAATATTATTTTTTTTTAAATTTATATAAATGCAATATAATAAATACAAGTATTATGAAATTGCCAAACGATACAAACCCATTGGCTATATTGGAGAAAGATGCAAACCCATTGGCTATATTGGAGAAAGATACAAACCCAAAAACAAAAACTGAAAAGTTATAGATATTTATAGCTTTATCCTAAATTTACTAATTTATTTGTTCCATAAATCTACGTAGGGAATTTCTAGTCATTGCTATAGCAACATAGTTCACTCATGGGGATTACGCCTGAAGGGACCAATCTATATAGCAATATTCAAGCCTTTATCTATTTCTATTGCAGCTTTCATGGGTATCATATTCCTTGGCAATGCTCTCCATCTTGGAATGTATGTTTTGCTTCTTTTTTTTTTTAATTTAATCAAGAAATTATCACTTCATACTCATTAATTAATTCTCTTTTTTCAGAATCATTGGAGCTTTACTAATATCAATGGGATTTTATGCTGTACTATGGGGAAATGCAAATGAAGAAAAATCGTGTGAGGATAATGACATCAGTAATATACTCCAATCATCTACTGAAAAACATCCCTTTCTTGTTACGTCCAACGGAGAGGTGTAATTATGTACATATTCACACTACAAAAAAAATAAAAATAAAAAACAACAATAAAATTTATCGACGAAATTAAAAAATAATGACGGTTTACTGACTATTTAAATTTTTAGCATTTAAATTACCGATTATTTATCAAAAAAATATTATAGGTATATTTTTACTTTTCTGATAATGACGTATTTACTGTATACTTATATATATAGTATCACAATTTAATTTTAATTATTTGGAACTAAATTAATTAAAAATTATGAAAAAAGGATTAAATGATTTACTCGTAACACTAAAATTTTTTAAGAAATAATATTTCTGGTTATTATTAGAAATGATAATAAAATTATGGAAAAGCATATACTTTAATTAGAAGTTGGACTTGCAAAAATAAAGCTTTTAGAAAATTTGGAGTAGAAAGTAAAAGTTTAAAGAGTTGAAGGATTAAAATGTAATTTTAGAAGGGATAGTTATTTGAATCCATGTGGCATAATGATAAAAAAAAAAAAAAAAGAAGCAATGAGAAAGGAGGAATTGAAAAAAAAAAGGTCACTGAGTTTTCAAGAAAATTATTAATTAATTAATTTCTATTTCAAAATATAGAAGAAATAACTAATAAATATATAAATCGACTTCTTAACTAAATATTTGTGGTCGGTAAATTCAGACCACTTATTCTGTTGGTAATTACTCGCAATTTGATAATTAGAAATTATCACTATAGACGATTTATCAACGCATTATTGACTAAAAGTTATAGTTATTCACCGACTAATTATTAACAACATCGAGTAGTTGCTAATTATCAAATGTTTCGTTTGGTAGCTAAATTTAATACAATTACATATAGAATTATAAGTATATAAATATATTAATCACGATATGTGTTGCCAATAATTGGCCGGCAAATATATTAAAATTTATTTTTTAATTTAATTTTATTATTTTTAAATTTAATATTTTTATTTTTATTATAATTTTTAATAAATTAAATAATTAAAAATACTAATATTGATAAATTTTTAATTTTCATAGTAACGTAAACAAATATTCATATATAAAAATAATATTTAATATCTAATAAATATATATACAATAAACAAGTCAATGATACAGAGGGAGTGTAGGAGGACTTGGTAAACATTTGAATAATCTTACAACCTTGCCATCATTGTGCTTCTCATATTTTCCATTTGCATACGATCAAAATGTGCTATTGCAAGATAAGATTTTGTGAATGATATGATGTAAATAATCTACTAGAAGAGAAACTAATACGAAGATAAAAAGAAAAAACTTCATATTCAATACCATAAACTTTTCGTCTTTTTTCATCTCCAACAATATTAAAGTATAATTGATTTTCATCAATATTATCTAGCGTTGATTGTAAGAGCTCCTCTATTCTTGCAACAATGTCCTCCTAGATATAAAAGAAAAAAGAAATAAATTATTTTATTTATAACTAATTTGTGATATTTAAATAATAAATTAATTTTTAATTTGAAAACATAAAAGAATATTATACATGTATATACTTGACTTTTGATCTACAAAAACCCCCTTGTCATGGTTATGAGTGTGAGTATGAATAAATAATTCAGTCTGTATTTGCTTACGATAAATTTCTTTCCGTAAAAAAGTAGATACAGTTTCCTTTGTATTTTGGACATTTCCCATATTAAAAATTAACAAAAACTCTATATAGACTTTATTAACAATATTCTATCACATCAAAATGTATCATAATTATATCAAAAAATCTAAACATTCATAAAATATAATCAATCATTGATAGACATAGTTCCTATTGCATTTTCCATATTCTTCATATAAGAAATTAATAAATGCCCGTAAATTCATATAACCATATAAATTTTCTCAAGAAAGTTACTACTTTCATATATAAAATATTTACAATTTCATTAGACTTTCAATGTATATTATTGATCCACCTGTGTGGATGGATGGCTCTGGAGCATCTGTAGCACAATGTTGGTTGCTAGAGTATTGCTCTAACTGTCAAATGACTTCCAGGTCCAATGTGACCTTTTGTTTGCATGCAATTTTAATCTCAGTTTCTGTATTTGGATCTCAAAAATATTTTCTCTATATTTAGAAGTTTAGTCACATCATCGGTAAATAAAATAAAAAATATGATGACTCTAACGACTCTAATGAAATTAAGTTAATAAACTAACTGAATTATTGATGCACAACAAAATGAATATCTTCTATGATTGCATCTAATTATGACACAGATTTGGATATGAAAGATCTACAAATCAATGCAGGATATGCAAGATTTTCTAAAGACAGATTTTCTCAAGAAAGTTACTACTTTCATATATAAAATATTTACAATTTCATTGGATTTTCAATATATGTTATTGATCCACCTGTGTGGGTGGATGGCTCTGGAGTATCTGTAGCACAATGTTGGTTACTAGAGTATTACTCTAACTGTCAAATGACTTCCAGGTCCAATGTGACCTTTTGTTTGCATGCAATTTTAATCTCAATTTCTATATTTGGATCTGAAAATTTTTTTTTTGTGTTTAGAAGTTTAGTCATATCATTAGTAAATAAAATAAAAAAAATATAATATAATTAAAAAATATAATGAAAAAATTCATATGTGACCTTAAATTCTTTCCAATGAAATTCTTTTGTTTCTTGTGAGTCTAACTTCCAATTAACACCATCGATTTGAATTTTCTCTTTAAAGATATTGGTGATCACTTGAGAACATGAAGATCCGGCCGACAATTTCAACTATATATATATATATATATATATATATATATATGTATGTTATAATATGAGTTTAGTATTTACCAACTGATATTAGTTTAGTAGTTGAACTTACTGCTTTTCTTAAATAAGTTCGAGACATTGTCGTCCTAAAGAATAAATCTCTAATGATGAGGAATGATGAGATTCAAGTTAATTAACAGCAGCAACCTGTGGGATATTGATTTCATTATTAGATTGCATTGATTGCTATGACTGTGACGTATGAGGATCACCCTCAGAGGTTAAAGGTATTCCTATACAAATATCATGAGAATCACCTAGATTCTGCTTACTTCTTACCATGTCTCTATAAAATATAAAATTAATTGGAAATGATTAATTTTATGATTCCATATCTCATAAATATTAAAAGCTCCAGACAACCTCTGTCGGATGATGAATTTACAGCAAATAAACAAAAGAAAAAGCAAAGAAACAATGTTGGATTCTTACATGTAAGACAAATGTAAAACAAGATGATACTCACATGACAATGGAGGCAGCGAGTTGAGAGCAGATTTGACAGAGTTGGATTCAGTAGGGAGAACCGATAGTAAGTGAGGATGAGCGATCAACAATGAATGGCAATTGGCGTCTCAACTAAAAATGTTGTCGGAGCCTCAATTGGAACTATTGTAGGAGCCTCAATTAGAGCTGTGAATAACAATGGGGTGTGGAAGAGGTAGTTTCATGGTTAGAGTTAGGGATATTTATTTTTTGCTTGAAGACCTATGGAGTTTTTGGTTTTGGGTGTTAGGGCATTTGGAGTTTTTAATCATAATTATTTTATTTACTTACAATTTCCAACAAAAGAAGTTGTAGATAATTAGAGACCAACCATTTTCGATCGCTAAATTTGCAGAAATATTAAAAATATTCCCCCAAAATTTTAATGTAAATATTACCGATTGAATGAAAATTTAGTCCATACTTAGTGATTATATTTCTATTCGGTCGCCAGAGTTGTAGAAATATTAAAATATTTCTCATAAAATTTTAATGCAAATATTACCGACCGAATGGAATTATAGTCGGTAATTAGCGAATATATTTTCATTCGGTCGCTAATGTTGCAGTAATATTTAAATGGTACCGACTGAATGAAAATGTTGTTGGTCATTAGAGACTATATTTTCATTTGGTCGCTAAAGTTGTAGTAATATTAAAATATTTATCGTAAAATTTTAATATAAATATTATCGATTGAATAAAAATATAGTCGGTAATTAGCAACTATACTTTTTTTTTGGTCGCTGAAGTTGCAGCAATATTTTAATATTATCAACAAAATAAACATATAGTCGGTAATTAGCAACTACATTTTCATTCAATTGCTAAAGTTGCAGCAATATTAAAAATACATTTTGTAGATTATCTATGTTATACTTTTAGGCTTAAAAATAAATAAAATTAGCCCATTTTTTGATAGGATAGGTGTGCATAAGATAAGAGTTACAAGATCCTTAGGACTCTTTTATTAAATAGGATTAGTTTTATCTTCTTTTTTTTTTTTTTTTGAAATAGGACTTATATATCACTTATAAAATAATTTTACAATATATAAACTCCAATTTCATAGCAAATATGGAAGGTATGAGTGATATTTTCTCTATAATTTTTTTTTCTGTTTCCAATATGAGTGAATAGCTTTGTTCATTATTGCACCAAGAATCGTATAATTTATGAAGCTATTTCTTGTGGTATTATACGTTCTTATTTATTTGTCTTGTTATTTACATTATTAATTAAAAGTCAATTAAGGGTTCAATATGATACTTAAATAATAATTTCATAACTTATCAAGGTAATTATTGTAAAATTATTCATTCTTATTTATTCATCCTATAATTTGCATTCTTAATTACGATTTAATTAAGGTTCAATATAATATTTATCCCTTTCATTTATCTCAAGTTGAATTCTTGTTAAATTTGTGTGTTGGAATTTTTGGATCCAATTGTGATCTTTGGTTTTCCCATCAACAATACATCCTAAGCTCAATGCTTCTCCAACTGACCCTCCAATTTCCTCATTTACTCGATCAGTTCTTCCCTTGTCATTAGAGTGATGCTTAGGAAGCTGCTGCCTACTAGATTAATGCCATCTCCACCAACCGGCTGGCAATGCGACCAGTTGCAATGTTTAGGGCATGATTATATTGTTCTCAACCATAATCTCAATGTAACTCCTTAGAATTTAAAAAGCTTTAGCCCTAGTGCTTGAAAGTTCCGATAACAGAAAATTCTAGTTGTTTCCATAAACAAGGCCAATGACAGTGTTGTGGAAGAAATACTAATAGAATTTCTCAAACATGCTCAAACCTCTGAGCTCTAGAAATCTTTTATAGTGAAGTTGTTTAGTCGTTACCAGTTGAGTGAGTAATGGTTACTCAGGCATTACCGGTTGAGCATATAATGGTTACTCAGGCATTACCGGTTGAGCATATAATGGTTACTTAGACATTACTGGTCGATTGGATAATAGTCCGTCGGGCATTACTAGTCCAGTCCAAGACTTTGTCAAAAGTTCAACCAGGTGATCTGTCATAAGCCATGTGAACATCTAATTTAGGCCGTCAAGAGAAAACTTATAATCTAAGCTTTCTCAAGTAATTTTCATCCATAGTCACCCAACTTTATTGAGTATTTATTGCAGTCATTGAACTTTAAATCGTATCACAAAAGTCATCCATCTTTTTTTTTTTTACAAACGGTCATTGCTATCACAATCAGTCAAAATATTTGGTTGTTGTATATATTATTGTCAAGTAATTTTCACCTGTAGTCACTGAACTTTAGTAGATTATTCATTATAGTCATTGAACTTTAAATCGTTTTACAAAAATCACCAATTTTATTATAAATGGTCATTTTTTTTACAAGCCATCCAAATCTATATTTTGTTGTATATGTGGCTATCACAATCCATGTAGGTAATTTTTTTTTGTTCTGCGCATACAACAAAATGTAGGTTGTGATAGATACACATACACATGGGTATTCCATTTCATTCGATTCCTCGCGGCGATATTAATTTATAGAGTTTTCTTGCTTCAAAAAATTTGGAAACCTTTTGTTATTACTTCGATAGTTCTCTGTAGCTATTAGGTAGAAAAAATATCTTCTTATAGTAGTTAGGTGTAGGGAAAAGAGTAGTTAAGGTATTTTAAAGAAGTTTTTTTATTCAGCATGTAAAGTAGTTTTTTGTTGAAAATAATTATTTAAACTTGTCATTGTTCATGCATATTCATATTCATATTCATGAACATACTTATTCATGAATCATCTTGTTCATGAATCTTATTGGTTCATGAATTCACTTTATTCATTATGATTCATGAATTT